>CM021543.1:5787560-5806252 GCA_010994315.2 Pisaster ochraceus | reverse complement strand
TAGATGTATTTTTTCAAGACTTGCTCGCCCGTCCCCCCTACTTTTCAGCAGCGACCGACGCCCTTGACTTATGGGAGTCACGGTTTCTTATAAAACAATCTCAAGTACAGGAGAATAAAGTCCTTTCGACTGTATTATTACTTTGTATGCGAAGTGTAGGATACTGTTTGGTTTATTGGCCTAATGATGATTGATTGGATTGTTAAGATGGTTAACTATGGTTCCTACAGGATGACGCCCAAGATACAGTAAACGCCAAGACTGCTAAATAATCACATCAAAAAGACCCAGATAGTCACAGAGAAATAGCGTCAAAATGACCAAAACCCAGCTCAAGCCGTACAAGCCTCAGTGGCATTCTCAGCTGTACTTGACCAGAACATACAAAACTTAACCTTTAAAATCGCAGAATGAATTTTTGAATCTGCCGCGAACCGATGTTTCTTATAATGTGAACTAACTTGTACCATACTTCTGCGTAACTTCTTTAAAATGTTGTATATTTAGTTTGAACAAAACCCAATGCCGTTTTGAAAAAAATTGTGTAAGACACTGGAACCATTTTCATCACGTCTGAAATGTCCAGGGCTTATTCATCTGATGGGCGCTTATTTGTTCCCATCGGCCCAGTCTGACTTTACTGTATGGGTAAATGGTTATCACGGCTAATGAAGGGCAAACTAATGTGACGCCATTCCATTTCTCGCTAGACGGTTTGTGCAGGCGGCGAGAAAACCCTTAATACCTGTTATTTTTATCATTTATTTCATCGTTAATCGTAATGTTGTATGCGGTGAAAGGTCTTTGATATTTTCACAATATGTCGTCGATGGGTAACATTCTTGATGATTTAATGTTTTTCGTTGTTTAGAATATCGGACTAAAACAGTAAAATAAGTTGAGCTGTATTTGCCACACGTGCGGCAGACTGGTTAACTTGGAATGTTTTGAATTATGTGTCTTCCTTTGAGCTATTTATCTTAATCATTGGCCCGTCACGATCCAAGAGCGACAAACATTGCACTCCATGAAGGAAGTACAGCCTTAAACTGCCCTCCCCAGGGAAGTTCAAGTGTCCCACTTTGGCATGAGGTGAAAAAAGTCATCTTGGGATAGCTTCAGCTCAAATCTCATTTTATATGAACTATTAAAAACAAATTACAGTTGACAGTGAAGATTAATTACAATCTGTGGACTTGAGTTGTTTATATGCACTTGTATAATGTTCTAACCTTCCGTGTTAACATCAATCATAGCATTATTAGTTTAAGCATATTGTTGATATTGAATGATTGTCTCATACCCATCAACAGGTTGCATATTTGACGAGGTTTTCTATGATCTTGATGCACATTGGCACCCAGACATTGGCTTTGGTGAAATGGCCTGCATGGACTGTGAATGTACACAGGTAAGCTACATTTCCTTCATCCGAAAATTCATCTTCAAAAACAACATTCTGAAATAACATTCCATAATTTATTGAAGATGTTAAAAAAAGCCTTATATTCTAAATGTAGAGGTCATTGTAGCTGAATGCAATATGAGAATGTCAAATTTGAGATTTGATTTTTTTTATGTGAAAGTCACATTGGGTGGAGGGTTATTGGTGAAAAGTTATTAGCGCTCTGAAATCACTAATCTGTAGACTATCCGAATAATGTTGCCTTTATTCAAAGCCCGCATGGCACCATGTGGATCTAATGTAGATCTAGCATGGAACGTACCTGTAATTGGCAAACGATTTGTAACTTTACGCTGGTCTTTTTCGTGTTGGATTTACGCTGACCACATTTACGTTCGGCTTGAGTAAAGGTTCTACAACTTAAATCTGAAAACTTAACGGGTAAAACACGGTGAGAATGCGAACTGGCAAAAGAGTCTGTTTTGCAGGAGATTGTAGTTGGTTCGTTACGAGGCTATCCTTGTGACCGCCTGGGCCATGGCTAACGACCAAGTACTAGACAGACCTTGTGTGTATAATATAGGAATGTGAAGGACACTGTCTGATATATTCTTTGGTTTGATTGCAAGATTTATGGTTAATGGCCCATTATTCCAGAAACAAAATAAACAAGAACCCCTAGAATTTGAAAGGACTTTACTCGCATTTCATTACAATGAGGTGTGTTTTTTGGACACAGGTATAACAGAACTTGGCCAATCTACGGCGAATATTGTCAGATAGGCCTAGTATTCGTAACTGGAGTTCCAAGGTTATACCATAGAGAAAGGTCCTTTCTCTATGGTTATACTAACTAAAATATGATAAACTTTCTCCATTAAAAATATTTTTGTAGACCTGCTTTTTAAATACTAAAAATATAATTTGCCTTCAATTTATTGAATGTTTGTTTGAACCCGCTGCGATTTGATGTAGCGATTGTTAGAACCATCAATGTGTCAATTGGGTATAAAGTATTTACAGGCAGCGTTTTGTGAATTATTTTTAAAACAAATTAAAACAAATAAGTACTTTAAAAAGTACGATATAGCTACTAGCCCATGAATGTGTTCATGTGAATTTACGGGTTGAACCGTGGATCCTAGGCGTATATCGGCCTGGCTAGTGCGATTATCACTCTCATTTGCCCAAAGTCTATTCTTAGACTAAGCTCTAGGGTGCAGAGTAGAAAATTGGATTGACTTTAATCCGAGTTCATTCTCCAGGCGAATGCCAAGTGAAGTGTGACGTCATGAAGAAGGTGCTTCTCACAACAGTTTGCATAAGCCGAAACCACGTCGTGTGAAATAGAATATGGACCTGGGCATTGAAATTTCACTCAGTGAAAAGTTGTCATCAAGGTATAAATCATTATGGGATATTGTCTACAATATGAATGAGAAGTTGTCGAGTGTACTTGTTTTCAAATTGGCCAAACAATGATCATTATACCCTAAGTGTGGCCATTCATTCTCTTGATCTCAATATAAACCAAGCTGATGAGGTTGTTCACTGCCACAAATATTGTTTTATGAAACACTTAAATGGGGTCAACGTGTTACCTTTTTGCTTTAAGTTTATCAAACAATTAAATGGAAGCGGCAAGCTACAGTAAAACGCGGGAGAGTGTGTCCCCGAGATATAATCAAGGCAGCGACATGTTTACGACTGTTTTTCTTAAGCATAGGCCACTAGCAGTCCTAAATTAGGGACATGAGTTATATTGCATGTTGGTACTCTGCTTGGTTCGTCGGAGCTAAACCTTCCCATGGGATATGTGGGTTGTGTCTGGCCTTTAAAAAAACACTCAACGATGCAAAGGATAATACCAACTGCTACAACATGGACGGTGACGTATTATCATGCAATCTATGTAGCTTACAGTTAGTTTTTCTTTCTTTAAAGAAAAAGTAATTCCGAAGATAAACTGCATAATTATTTAAATTTACGAATTAATGCAGACATTTTTAAAACACAATTTTAAAACAGTCTAAAAGGTTTCCTACCACGGTAACCAAGCACTGTGAAATATCATGGCACCTTGCTAGTTAACCGCAATTTGATGCCATGTACTCCGTCAGCTGCATGAACCATAATCTTAATTGTATCCTGATTGAACATGCACGACCGGTCAATTCATAATGCTACTCACCATAGTGCCTTTTTTTACTGAAGAAAAACATTGTAAACTATTGAAACATTGTCAGGCATGTTTGTTATAACGTCACAATCTGTGTGTAGGCCTATGACACATGCTTATATTATAAGTTAATGTTGTCGTATGTGGTGTTTCATTAATTTTCTCTATGGTGGCAGATTTTAATCAAATGTAATTATTTAAAAGAAGTGTCTACTTTTCTTCTGCGTCATAAATTGGTCAACAATTATTGCAGCAGGCCTACACCGCACATCAAGGGCTCTCTCTGTGCTACACCATTACATTAATGTTCACATCGACTTGTCTGTCCTTTAAACTGCGTGTCTTGGGAGGGGAGGGGAGCAGGATATACTGTGTTGTCTTATAGCCTGAGTCATCCATGAAAGTTGAACTATTTACTGCATATGCATTTAGTGAGGTGCATTACCGTAGAATGGTACAAGCTTTGTAGACAATTTATACATGTACACGTTAGGTTCATCTGCGAAAAAGGAAGATTTGCCGATCGGACCCCACCAAGCGTATTTTTACGATATTGGGATACCACTCTACACTGTTTTAACAGGTTCATGCCTATCATGCCTGTCACATTGTCACATTGTCACACAATACACGTACTGGATAACATAAACGTGTAGACTGCACTGACACGGAATATTAGACATGATTTTTGGCCAGAAGTCGTTGAACCAAATGTTCATATCCTTCTATAATATAGGCTCTATGGGCCTATCCATAACTTCCTTTTGATACAGCACCTGTTTTTAATATTTTCCACCCTGACAAAAATTGGGGCAAGACAGGCGACAAATTGATCATTTGAGATTGTCAATTATGGATCATGTTTTTTTGGCACCTCGCTTTGCCCAGAGGCAATTCTGATTTAGGGGCCTTGGTGGAACGCGACTCGGTGTGGCACCAACTCATATTTTCAAAACAGTGCCCCGTATATCGTTACACCTTACTTTCTTGAATTTTCAAACGATTCTCAGCGTGGCAACGGACGATCATTGACATTTTTCGCTACTTCAGCAAATACAGATTTTTCAAAAATGAATAACTTTTGTTGTGCACCTTTACATAAAAAGACACAGAAGTAACTTATCGGTGGAAGTTTAGTTTGAAAGCTGAATAATTTCAATTTCAATACCAGTAATACCAACGTTCGATTACGTCCATCGAAGTAAGCATTAGGCCCCTAACGTGCACAGAAATCTCTCAGATGAAACTTTTGCAGGTTGTGATGCGTTCATTGCAAACTAAAAGATGGGACCTAATTTACTCTTGTAAAAAAATCAATCAATCAATCAATCAATCAATAAAAATTCCTTTTTACGAATAATTCAAAATTGGTGACTTGCTAATGGCCGCAGTTTACTGTTGCAGTTTACGGCATGTTTGCAGCGCATTGCCTGTATTAATAACTTCGTGGTTATGATCCACCACCACCAACTTTCATGTTCTCCTCTCAATAAAGCAATAATAATATCACGTAGGAATAGTTAGGTCATGTAGCCAGTCTTATTATTAGTTGAATTGTCTGCAACAAGTTGAGTTATGGACAGCCCAGTGGCGTCTTGATATTATAACTCCATATGGTACGGATTACCATCACGTGCTGTGCACAAAGTATCGACCTCCATCAACATTTTGTATTATCTTTCCATTTCTATTGTAGAAAATAAATTGTCAGATAAAACCGACTACTAAAACTACATCTTTAAGAATGCATCTTTTTCTTCAGCTTAATGTGGCTTTCGTTGGTAGAGGGTCAGTGGGTTTTTTCTTTCTCTTTCGACGACCCACGGTATCACATTTTGAGCAGGTATTTATTTACCGTATAATATTGTGGGGCCCATAGCCCTCAAATGCTAAGCAATTTCAAAAGGCCATAGAATGTACATGTTGAGATCGAAGTTGACTGCCATGCAGACGGAATATTCATCCCATGTCTACCGAGGCCTTCATAGGCATCGTACATTCACGTATACTATCCATGTTAAGAATGGTACCAGCTGCAGCTGTTTTAAAGAGCAGGATACTTTCATGACAAGTTGGGAGATTTGTTTGATTCTTGAAACTATTTTAGACGGAAAACATGATTAGATTTGTTTTTGTTTCGAATGGCGTTGGTTCTGTTGTGTGTGGATCAGTTCTGTGTGTGTTCTTACGTGCCATTTAATTGATTCTACCACATTCTAAAAAATACTGTTTGGTAAGCCTGCGCAACGAATACATATTTTAAAGAATACTGAAATATGCTATTTTAGGTGTTTTTCTTACATTTCACGTTTTCCTCAAGTTTTTATTCAGGTCTTGAAATCACCGCGAAACCCATCGTGCGGCAATGTGCAAATAAGGCAAACAAGCAACCGTATTTCATTCCAAGTATAATAGTCTCGAAGTTAGTTTGGCTACACTAATGACAATGGTATCCTGTGGTTTAAAACGAATAGATTTTGTTCATGCTGTCATATTGTTTGTCTTTTTCTCCATGTGTGCAGAATTACTAACAAATACTGGGTAGGGTCTACATAGCACCACATTCATTCCTCAGTTTGATCACGATGACTTGATTGACAGAAAAACCAATCACTGTGCTATAATGGGGTCATCTTACTAATCCGAATGCATTAAAGACTAATAAATTGAATCCTGGCTAACGCAAGATGAACTAAACCCATTGAGAAATCCTAGCTAGTCTGTCCTGTCTTTCGGGAAGGAAGAGATGGAACCGATCAGCTGAGTAATTGATGTTTAATTTCTTGCCAATTTGTTTTAAAAAGCTATGAAGGCTCAACGTTGTGGTTAAATGTCATGGTTTTGCGGTGGATTTTGTAAGAAGAGTTGTCATTTGATGACAAATAGTTGGTCTCATTTCTCTTGAGCTTCAATTTGATACGGAAGTACAATTTCCCCGTTGTTCCGTGTTTTTCAGAGGCGGTCTCGTTTATGGATGGCTAGAGCAATAGGCTTTGACCGCCGGACACCGGCTGGTATCGCCCTGTGTGTCCAGTCCAGCCCCGTGGGGTGTGTCGCTTAATCCATACTGTCAAAACGTACATACGTGTCAGTGTCTGAGTATGCCAGTTACTATTAGGCTGTCATGTCTTAAACGTTGGTCCCATGTATGTATACACAATTACTTATATAATTAAGAATATCTAGATGCCCCTTAAGTTAATATCAAACCGTTTTTAAGGTAAATTATTCAAACGGACAGAATTAAAATAATGTCATGTGGTGCGATTTTTAATCTATACTATTCTGTGTGAAAACTGAGAACTGTGAAGATCTAATCTGGTGTTTTTTTGTTATTCAGTATGCCAAAGATGGACGGCTGACAGCAAGAGTAAATTGCCGTGATATTAAGAAGGATTGCGTTGAACCTGCGTGTCCGGTTGATGTGGAACCTGTTCTCTTAGAAGGCGAATGCTGCAAGTCATGCCCATCTAACAGTAAGCTGACTGCATTGTCATTGATTCTTTGTATCCTTTGACCCCATTTTAGGCTCCTACATCAAACCTCTCAAATGCTGACTAATACTACAAGTCACTTGGTATTACCAATCATCCAACCCAAACCATAGATGCATTCAGATTCTTTCTAAAATCGCGTAGGGCCTATAGAGAGTTGTTATTGCTATTAGTGATTACAAGTAGATCGTTCACAATTAATATTTATGTGTTAACTTGTCTAGGGGTACCAGCCTGCGTCAAAGGCAGAGAAATATCGAAATATTCCAAAAGTTTGTGGAAACAACCTGAATTCGCATGTGCATATTTTGGGTTTGTTTTTTTCCTGCAAACTTTGCCAAAGTGCAGCATTTGTCATCAGTTTAGGTTGAAAAAGACGGTTGCAGTATGTGTGTGGATAGTGAATAATACAGGAATTCAAGCCGTTGGTAAAATACATCAGCAGCAGGTTGCTCCAAACAAACCCCTTGCAGACAGCCTATATCAGCAGCAGGTTGCTCCAAACAAACCCCTTGCAGACAGCCTATATCAGCACCAGGTTGCTCCAAACAAACCCCTTGCAGACAGCCTTTTTCTGCTTCATGTCTTTATCGACACAGTTCAACTTAGCTGAAATGAGGAAAACAAATGTACTAGCTTAAACAGAAAAAAAAACTGAAAGTTGTTAATTTATGAAGTTTTTAAAAGCATTAGCATGCCTTCTCTGGATTTTCAATTTTGTTCTCAACGATACCCAGCGGAATAAAGTTCAAGTCGCAGTTGAACCTTTGCTTGTTTTCACTGCACTTGCCATGGGTATGAGAGGCTGAAGCTGCATACCATGCGGTCCACGAACTCATCGCAGTAAGGTATCGGCACCATGCACAGCGGAAACTACCAAATCATGGCCTTGAAATAGGTCCATGATCTTTGGATGCAATTCCACAATTCCCAGGTCCTTAAACTCATCGTAAATTATCACACATAAATGCACATTGAAAACGTCCAAGTTCAAGTCTTGTGTAAATTTGATCAAATAAAACATCTAACTACTCAAAAATTTGCAGACAAAAAGATGGGGGCTGTTTGACTGATTGGTGGTGGTCATACAGTATAGGCATCGGCCGATTTGTGAGGATGAAGATTCCAAATAAATATAGTGGACAGCGAGTTAGATGTTATTAGCGAGTACAAGATGGAACCTTGCAAAAATTCTGTATGTTATCAGTTGAACTTTGGCTCAGTCGTTAGTGACAGAGAACCATTATTATTGAGAGGTCAGCATTACTTTGTAAGTTCTCACGCACTAAGTAAGTGGTTTTCTGCAACGTACTCTAGGTGTAAAAATAGAGCCACGCGTGCAACCAATCATCTTTGGTGAATTGTTTGTCGGTTAACAGTGTGGTTCCAGACAACGAACAGGGAAATTGTGTTGTGTTTTTGGAATTGAAGTTATTAGTAACTGACTCTGTTGTGTGCATCATTTGAGGGACAACCCTTGGTTCTTGTAATAGACTCAAGCTGAGATTGGTATGCCAGATGCAGGTTTCGTGTGTGTGTTCGTCATCACTATTGTTCAACAGCAAGGACAATTTGCTCAGTACATTCACTGATGTCATAATTCGAATTTGATTTCTGGATGTTGAAAATAGAACAACGTGTCGTAACGTCATCAGTGGATGCGTCGGTTAATGTTTGAAATGGTGTTGGGGTGATATAGGGATGCAACAATAGATGTTTCAATGGCATGCGGAAAAATGCCGCATTACGTCGGTCCTGTGTGCCACCCTTTCGCCAAAAACCTCGGTGTGCGGCATAACATGATCCTCAAAAAGGCTTTCGTATTTTGGCTATGGAAGGAATTTTACTATAAATATCACTGTTCCATTGACGTTCAAGAAGGTCTACGTGATCATAGAAATGATGGAATGCCTTATGGCAAGGTATTACACTTAGTGTGGGTTGAAATGGATAGAAGTAATGAATCACTGTCGTATTCAAGAATGTACCGGTCTATAATAGGCTGTAGGTTTGAGTCCCAAGTGACTTCTCCTGAATGTTCACATAATGACCCAGCGATTAAAATGAAACTTCAAAGTTTCAACTTTTAAAAAAATATTGACCTATTTATAGAATGTAGGCCTAACAGTTAATTCAGTTGCATTCAAAAAGCCCAAATTGCAAAACGTTATTTATTTTTTCAAAATACCGAATTTGATGTGCAATCTAATACTTTGTTGGTAATAAACACATATACTATTTCCTTAGTTTCGAGAGTTAACTGTCCTATGGTATCATAGTTCAACTTTGAAGAAACAAACATAGTTCAAACTGTTAAGTATGAAAGTGTGAGATGTTTTTAAAACATAGTCAGCCTATCTCAGGGTGGGTGTTCAATGATGTTTCAATAACAGCAGCAGACCTACAGAGAATAAAAATCAATCCATAGTGAAACCTTTGCATGTCTTACTGCACTTGCCCCTGCGTAATTATTTAAGTAGTGAAGTATGAGAGAATACGTTACTTAGTTTTTAACTCTGTGTTTCAATTGGATATATTAACAGGTGGCAGTGGCAGTACTAAGTCAGAAGAAGGTGGTAAACCAAGTCGTGATAGACCATCGGGCTTCTCCGATGATGCCATAAGTACACCATTTACAGGAGAAGGTATTGAAAAGCATAATTGAATTGTATTACATTTATTTGACAGTTTTGTTTGTCTAATACAGTTTATTCAGACATTTTTGTGCTATTTTTCTTTAAAGTGCAAATTGTTGACAAGGCACTAAGCTTACAAATATAATGATTGTATCCTCTTGTCAATGCAGTTGGTACTGCTTCTCATACTCTGTTGTAATTACCATACCATCATTTCACTTTAAGATTCAATGATAGAATGATTAATTTTGTACTCTTTCCTTTTGTTATAACCATTTTGTTCAATTTGTCCTTGTTAGTGTACGTTGCTATGCTGACTGGCACGCTGATTGATATAAGGACTAATGCTGTGGCAAGAGCATCACTTTCATTACTAGAGGAAACACTCTATTACTCAATCATATTCAGAAGGTACTTCATAACATCATTATTGAGTAGCTTGGTTGTATATTTTAATCTAATTCTACTTTGTAGTATTTGTTTTTAATTTGGCATTTTGAACTTTGCTTAGTATGATAATGACATGGTGCACCCTCTGTTCTCATTTTGTAGTTTTGTCTTAAAATTATGATGAACTTTAGTTCACCATATAACACTCTGACTGTTAATACAGTTATGCCAATTTAGTTTAAAAAAACACATATGAAGTAGTTTGTTGGGTGAATTTGACTCTTTCATGGGAGAAGCATTAGCTATGATTATGATAGATTAACTTGTGTAGTTAATACTTCACACTCATTTGTTTACAGAATGGATCATCCCACTAGTGTGGTGTTTACAGATGCATTGAACAATACACTGCATTTCATTGACATCGAAGAAGGCACTGAAATGGTAAGATAACCAAATTGTCAAGTGATAAGACTTGAATATTTAATTGAAGAGTTTTTCTGCAGTTATGAGAAGTGGAAAAGCTGTAGAAGTTACATTAACTTTCATCTAGAGCAATAACTGTTATCTTTCCCTTTTGTTTTTGCCCAGATTTGTGGTCAGTGGAAAAATATTCCTCAGCCATATATCCAGTATCTTCAGAGTAAATTACTCTTTGTGACGTTAGCGACGTCATCTCATCCTGGAGGAGAGGTCCGTGGTCGAGTAATGAGACATAGAGCTTTGGAAGATGGTAAGTGATGATAAAACCTGTCTGTGATTGGTCAGGCCTAGGAAAAATCGTTCATATCCCCAAAGAAAAAAGAATAAATTGTCCACCAAAAAATGTTTATTTCATAAATATCTTCAATAATTGGTCTATCATATAAAACACATCAAATGATTGGGCTATCCCTTGAAACTAACTCAACTAACAAAATTAGACCATGGAATTTGAAAGTAAATAAATGTTGATATCTCAAAAGCTAACAAATTGATAAATTGCCTTTGATAGAGTCCTTCAGTGCTCTGCTTACACGTAAAGACAAAGGGAATGGGAGATCTCGTAAGACTACAGATCGCCTTGGATCAGGAGGTGTTATGATGGTTGCTGTAACAGGGAATGGAGATCAACTGGACTTTGCCACACTTGTAGATGGAATCACTGAAAACACTGACCGTACACAGGAAGTTACTTTTATATTACAACTGAAGAAAGGCAGAGATGTGGTCAAAGAAACACGCAAAACTGTTCTTCCTGATGTAAGTTATGTTTTTGGCCACCTCACCAGTTATGAATTAATTAACTGGATCCGTGTGATCATTACAGTAAAAGTTGACAACAGTGTTTTTACAGCATCCAATCGCAGAATTGATGTAGCAGAAAATTTGTTATTTGATAAAATTTAGGATTTGGACATTGCTGATGTATGGGACAATATACCAACCAAGATGCAGAAGAGTATGGCAAGAGGTCAATTAACAATCAGTATCATTGTAGAGGGACAAGATGGGGAACTGGCTGGTCCTCTCACACCAATGACATCATGCAACAGTGAGTACCATGTGTATCTTCTATTTGTACTGTCATTGTTTTTCCTCTTGTTATTTGTGTGTGTGATTCATAACGTGAATTGTGTTTTATATTGGTAGCTTTGCATGCTGTTTTGTCTGGAAGTCAAGCTCTGGATAGACCCAAGGCTACTGGGGCAAGTGGCTCTGCTTTAATCAGTGTAGACGACAAAGGAAATATCAAATATAAGGTAAACTAGCCATTTATTGCTATCAATCCGAAATCACAAAATGTATATTCGTATGTTTGTGTCAAAAAGCTAGCTATCATGTGATAATTAAAATGTGTTTGGTTATTGTCAGATTCTGGTGACTGGGTTAAGGACAAATGTGGTTGGTTTGACAATAGAAGGTGATCCAAAGAACAGGCGTAAGCGTCGTATCGTTGCTGACATATTGAAGGACTACAGAAATGGGCAGGTAAGGTCAAAAATCCCACAGGCAATTTTCAACAAAAAGAAGTATAAACTGCCCTTAGAATCAACTTTCGTTGGATGTTATTGGTATCAGATTTAATGCAAACGATTTATTTATGAGTATAAATGAATAGATATTCATTCTAGTTCTCTAGTTTGTAAGGGACTGTACACTATTGGTTCTTTGAAGGTTACATTCATTCAAAAATTCTAGTTTTAAAGAACATTAACAAAGTAACATGTAAAAAAATGAAAGAATGGCCAGGCATTTAAATGTATGCTTATTCAAGTGCAATTTTGCAATGTTGGAACATTTCTTAGGATGATCGGATTGATCTAAACTAATTTTATCCCTTGATTGATGTTGATATTGTATTGTTTTCTTTTCTATAAGGCTATTGGGAAGTACAGTAAGGCTAAAGCTAAAGAGATTCATCAACTCTTACACGATGGCTTGTATATCAATGTAGCAACTGAGGCATACGAAACATCAGAGCTGCGTGGAAAGATCTCGCTGCTTCCATATTCAGCGTCTCTTGCAAACTACAAAGGTTGGTCCATAGGTCTGTTTCTTTAACCAAAGAAAAAAGTGTACATGTATTTTCATTGCTTAGGCCTATATCCCTTTTTAATCAATGTATGCAAACATTTTTGTCGATAGGAGGATTCCATTATAAGTTTATAAATCAAAGTTAAACTGAAAAAGTTTTATTAATTTTAATTTTAAAAGTTTTAACGGAGAATTCATATAGCTGCTAAAAATAACAGATGTAATGAGCAGATTTCTTTGAACTGATGAATAAAGAAATGGCAATCTTTTATTGGATTCAAAAATAGAAATATGAAACTTTGGGGGTGAACAAAGAAGAATTAAGTAAAACATGATTTGAACCTGCGACCTCCAGAATAAGGTGCTAGTGCTCTACCAACTGAGCTTTCTAGCCCTATGTTGGCGATCTCCTCTTTTTGTCAATATCATTGTTCAGGGGTGCCAGTCAGAAGCCATACAACCTGTAACTGTTATGTAGCCAGGGATCACACCCAAGTTTATGATACAACCTGGGAAGCGGCAGCCACGGGATCACCTTAAGGGATGACTTTTTAGTTTAAAATGTCAAGCAATAAAAGCATAACAAGTAATCCATTAAAAGTACCTGTTGATAAAAGTGTTTTTTCTTGTTGATTTGATAGGAATGCCAGTCCAGCTTTCAGGAAGTATAATAGATCCGCCTCAACTGACTGGTGCTGGAGGCCATGCCTTCATGGTTCTGGATTCATCATGTGCATTACATTATCAAGTATCTGTAGTGGGACTTAATGGAGATGAAGCCCGGGTACCAGATGGGACTGTAGATCAAATATTTGCTAAGATTGGAGAGATTAATGAAGACCAGTTTATCGTCAGATATTCCTTAAATGAAGTCCAACGAAACCTGGTAAATATTCTAGGATTAAGATTTTAAAAATCAGACTTTTACAAAGTGCAACGAAACCTGTTTAAATGTTCTAGAATTATGGTTTTAAAAATCATTCTTTTACCTTTAAGTCTTTTTTTACTGACTAAAGTTTGCCATTAAACCATTATCCTTTGGACAGGATCTACAGATCTTGTGCAACGACTGAATATTGATCTCATCAAACATTTATGAGTTTTGTGCCATCACAAATTTTTTAAGGGAGTTTTTATATAACATTTCAAAACAAATCTTTTATTTCATTGTTTTGGTTTCACGTATTGTTCATGTTGTTGATAACGTGTATTTGTGTATACTTTATTTCTTAATATCTTGATAGTTGATGTTTCTTATCATTGTCTTTGTTGATTGATGGTTTTTTTGCCTCTTGTCAGCAAAAGCCAAGCCATTCAATAAGTGAGTGGATTTTGTTCGCTTAATTTGTAGGCCAGTGGTGTCCTCAATGATGTGTCATCATCCTTGTTGGAATCTATGGATAAGGGCAATGCTTTTATTCAAGTCAGCTCTAAGAACCATCGTGATGGGGAAATCCGTGGGTTGGTGAGTTATTACTGCCTGTTATGTTATTAAAGTATCAGCACATAACCGCATTGTCACCATTTAATCATCAACAGTGCTGTGTTTTATCTTATCACATCCATTTTGTATTGATTGTATCACAGGTGGTGCTCCCAAATAGCTGCTACAGTACAGCGGCTACTGGATCTCGTCTGCCATTTGATCGTCCCACACTCATTGATGATGATGCTTCACATGGTGGTAGTGTAGAATCACTTCCAAATTCTTGTTTCTTTGAGAAACGTTTTAGAACATCAGGCTCTACATGGTCTCCTGAATATGATCCTACGTGTGCTACATGTACATGTAAAGTAAGCTATAATCACTGATAAATTACACAATAATGTTGCTATTAAAATGGTAAACCTTTATAAAATAAATATACTTTTATCTGATCAAACTTTAAAGGTAGACCAAACTGATTTAAATGTGCTTAATTATCAAGTCCTTTTATACTTAATGGAAGAGCAGTGTGGTGAAGGACAACTTGGTTAACCGTATCATTTATCTGATTGTCCATGATGGCATACTCCAATTCAACTGTACTCATTTTGATTGTGTTTCAGAGAGGTGTAGTGATATGTGACCCAGTGGTTTGTCCCCAGCTTGCTTGTACTGATCCAATCAGCATCACAGGAGAATGTTGTCCAGTCTGTCCATTGCCAGGTAAAAAGTAATGCAAGCTAGCAGCTTGAATGATGAAAACTCCATGGCTGTAAGGACAAAATGGCAAATGTGGCTAAAGGCAACCTTGAAACTTGAGTCTTTGTATAACATTGACCAGCACAGCATGCCAATTAATTATTTGTTTAGATTGACCCAGTGCTGAAGGTTATTTTCACCTATATTATTGTAGAAATCAATAAGTCTGTATTTCTTGTCTTTTTGGTTACAGAGGAGGAGGTGTATCAAGATACAGACAGTTGTTTTTTTGAAGGAGATAAAAAATATCATAGCATTGGATCTCAATGGCATCCATTTGTACCTCCATTTGGCTACATACAATGTGCTGTCTGCACATGCCTTGTGAGTAAAAACTAATGTATTTACCCAATAATTAACAAACTGTACCAGTAATGTACAAACTGTTTACACTTCAATATTTGTGTTTTAAACAATTTCATTTTAACAAGGATTTTCCTTACACAGAAAAAGTTACAGTTTTAACATTTAGCAGAGTTTCCTAATGGAGATGTAAAGAGGCGAGCAGAGTACACTGTTCTTAATTCCAATTCTTTTCAGAACCACCACTTCTCATGAAAGAGATTTTATCCACATTGTCACCTGTAAAATAACTTCTTATTGAAAGATGTAAAGATAAATTTGTTATATTTCAGTCTGGAGGTCATTATGACTGTCAGAGGGTACAGTGTCCCAAACTGGAATGCAAGAAACCAGTAAGGATTAACTTGTCGGACTGCTGTCAAACTTGTCCTGGTAAGTACAGGTCTTTCAATTCAAAACTGTCATAATTGGGTATTAATTACTTTAATTAAAGCCTGTTCTGGTAGTTACTTATACGTTCCTTAATTCAAACCTGTCCTGGTAGGTACTTACTATTTCATCTGTTCTGGTAGGTATTAACTCTTACAGTTCTAGCCTGTCCTGGTAGGTACTAACTCTCTCATCTGTTCTGGTAGGTACTAACTCTCTCATCTGTTCTGGTAGGCACTAACTCTCTTTATTCAAACCTGTCCTTGTATGTTCTAACTCTCTCAATTCAAACCTGTCCGGGTAGGTACTAACTCTCTGATCTGTTCTGGTAGGTACTAACTCTCTTTATTCAAACCTGTCCTTGTATGTTCTAACTCTCTCAGTTAAAACCTGTCCTGGTAGGTACTAACTCTCTCATCTGTTCTAGTAGGTACTAACTCTCTCATCTGTTCTAGTAGGTACTAACTCTTTTAATTCAAACCTGCAATTTCATGGAAATTTCATGCAATTTCATGCAGAAGATGGAACAGGCCAAGTATTAATGCCTTGATTGTATTCGTATTGTTGTAAACAGAAGAGCCTTCTACAACTCCACAACCTGCTGAGAGTGACGTTATTCAAGCTGATGAGGTAGAAAGAGGTCAGACAGTTTGCCCTTTCAATGCTTCTTATCTTATTAGAATCGCTTGTTTTTTTATTTGCAAAAGAATCAAAATAGAATGCAGCATTACTTTAGTTTCTTCTACTAATGTTCCCTTGAAGAATGCTTTATATTTTTCTGAAAAAGGTTGTAACTTCTTACATGCTTTTGCAAAGAAGGCCTTGTGCCAATACTTCTCATTCCATTTCCAGTCGTTACTTTGCATTTATTTTATTTTATTTTACACTTTCTTTGTTATTGTTTGCTTTCCGCTTGATTTTGTTGTTCAATGCATTGCCGCTATTGTTTTGCCACAGGATGTTCATTCCAAGGAGATTTCTACCGGAATGGTGAAGAATGGCACCCAAATATTCCTCCCTTTGGGACCTCCTACTGCGTCAAATGCAGATGCAAAGTGAGCATGACTACTATTGAATCCTTACACCCTCACAGATATAGTTAATCAACAAGTCTCACCCTAACATCTTTGTTGATGAGCAGTTCATTTAGCAATGTATAAAGTTAAACTATACAGAGAAGAGCAGAAAATGAAACATTGACTTGGTCGGTAGAAGTAGGTGTTCACAATTACATCAACTTCTGTTGTTTTTTGTTTTTTTCGGAACTTATGACACAATACAAATATTCCATGCTGATATATCAATTAAAAAGTTTGACTTGTAGAACGTCTTGGGGTATTTTTGCTCAGCTGGCAATTCATTGTTATCCTCTTGTGTCCAAAGAAGTTTGCTTACTTCTGCAAAGATGCATACAAAGACCATGGTTTCATTTCATGTTTCTACTTGCTATAAGCAAACAATCAGGCCTACCATAGCAGAACTAATGTAAATGTAAACCTTCACTGGTTAGCAGGGAGTTGTTGTTTGTTCATGTATTTCACATTACTAAGCATTTTTCGCTTACACAGCTAGCACAGAAATTTTGTGCTAACCCTGTAAGCGGAGAATTATCACAGTAGAATTCCGCAGTTAGCACAGCCATGAAATTGGGTGCTGAAACCAGCATCCCTAATTGGGACATCGATTGGATATGGAAGCATATCATTAGTGGATCCAAGACATACATGATGTGATGATCCAAACTGACAATTGTTAATTTCAGTTGAGCAAGATGGAACAACAGTCATCACAAATTGTCCATTAAGACGGTAATTGAATGTGAAAATAAAAATTGCCCTCAAATACACAAACAAAAGAATGGCTTATACGCAAAATTTTAAATACAAAAATATATCTTGTTTGCTGCAGAACGGCTCAACGAAATGCAAGAAGAAGAACTGTCCCAAATTATCATGCGAAGAAACAACAGAGATCAAGGGTGAATGCTGCCCAGTATGTGCAGGTAATTTAATCTGTCTTTGTTTTGTTTTTATGTTGTCATGGCATTGTCAATTACTTCACTTCTTGGTGTTTGTTGTAATAAAGGTCATCAAAGTTTCATACTTGAAGCAATGGCTGTTTTGGTGGAATTGATGTAGAAATTGCAACTTACCTCCCTTGCCATTGTTATCAATCTTGTTGTTGTTGAGGATCATTATGGGGTAAACAGCTGCAAATGAAGTGTTTGAAAATAGACAAGGTAATTCGATTGCAATCAGCATATTCATTGAATAAAGTTTTAAACCGATTTTAAGTGAATTTTCTTGTATTTATTGTTGTTTTCTTTGCTGTATGTTGAATAGATGGAAGCAGTAGTTTATTATCAACACTTCTGCCCTCCCTAGCAACAAGGACACCCTCATCAGACGAGGAAAGGAAATATCGATGGAAACACTAGTCTGAGTAATATCATAGCACGTAAAAATGCTAACATACAGTTAAGCAATAAAGATTCTCATTATTTATGAACATGATGTGAGACTACATTGAACAAATCAGTTTTTTCAAAGAATGTTATTCTCATTTTAAACAAGCCCATGGTAGTTTTTGGGTTGAGTTCTGAATGTGCTGAATGTAGATTGGCAAACTCTACTCATGGCTATTATAACAACATGACAAAAACAAACATTCAAATATTGTATAGTTGTGTGCTCTACAGACAGGTCTTTATTCAATAGGTAGTTACATAGTAAATTGATTGTATTTTTAAAGCTAATTATTGTAAATTTAAACAAAATGTGACCAAAAAGTTTTGTAAATACTAACTTATTTAAGAGTGCAGCAAAATCTATGAGAAGGCTGGTATGAATTGGTGGGTTTTATTTGATGACTATTTGAAGTCTTTTAGTAACATGGCTGCTATTACATCTAGTTTGTACAGACAGGATATAATTTGATAAAAATAACCATTCATAACGGATTATAAGTCACAGGTCATGACCCGCTGCTTAGAGTTTAATACAAGTCACAGGTCATGACTCCTGTTCATAACAAAATGTAAGTTCCAGGTCGTGACCCCCATTCATACAGAGTATAAGTCCCAGGTCATGACTGCTGTTTATAACAGAGTGTAAGTCACAGGTCATGACCCATGTTCGTAACAGAGTGTAAGTCA
>CM021543.1:5708160-5718901 GCA_010994315.2 Pisaster ochraceus | reverse complement strand
CCATTTTGTTGCTTGGTAAATTTTCACGCCCCCCCCGTTTGGAAAATCCTGGATGCGCCCCTGGTTTGAGGATGAAAGGGTTAAACTACACATGATAATTTACAAACCAGTGACTTGTTGAACTAAGTTTTTGCTTGTTGACCCACAACAAGTACTTGAAGCAACTTATCTTAATAGGATGAACTACCCCTATAAAGCAAACAATTGAAAAGAATACAAATGGATTCACACAAATAAGTTTCATTATAATGACTAGTTTGGCATCTGGTAGACCAAGACTTGGGCAATATTTGAAAAGTTAACGCCAATTCGTTTGACCTTTACTTCTGGGTCGTTACCCTAGGTCGAAGTTTCCCTTCGATTGTTTTCCTTCAAAAAGTCATGTTTTGGGCTTTTCTACAGCATAACTCAAGATTGAAATTGACTTGACGGTTGAAACTTAGTGAAACTTGGTGATGTCATAATTACGCCATTGCCGGGGTATTGACTTACATTAAAACAAGTTTAATATTTGTAAAAAATCATAACTAATGAACCACACATTGGATTTTCACAATCAACACATCATCGGATAGGTCGTTAAAAGTTCAACAAACGCTACACACAAAAGGAACCCATTTGACCTTGACTTACGGTTCAAATCGGAAGTTGAAAATTTCAAAAATTCATATCTCAAAAAGTACGTAATATTTTAATGTAAATTTTGCATCAGATTATAGATGAGTTATCCTGCAGAAATATTTGCACAGAGTTAATAACATTTTAATTTTTGCATTTAGTTAAAACTGAACATCAAAGCGCACGTTTCTGTTGAAACACATTGTACGACAACACACGGTAGTGTAGGCCTACACATAAATACAATGTATGTCAAACCTGTACCAGCCACGCACCTTAAAGTCTCACTACACGTTCATACAGCCACATGTACATTGCGCATGTAGTTTAATGTAACATGTCTGTATTGAAACTGTAAAGCTACATATAGGAATACATTTGGCGTCGCTCACTATTTCATTGTACCCAAATAATGATAGTCCGTGTAATATTTGAAAAATTCATAACTACTTAACCACACATTGGAATGGTATTGATAAATTAAACAAGCGCCACACAAATTGTGACCCGTTTTACCTTAACTTCCAGTTCAAAGCGGAAGTTGAAATTTAATGTTTCAAAAAATCATAACCTCTGAACCACACATTGTTTTTTTACAACCTATGCATCATTAGGGAAGTGTGTAACAATTTAAGAAACGATACACAGAATGTTACCACGTTTGACTTTGACTTTTGGTTCAAACTGGAAGCTGAAATTAATAGTTTAAAAAACAAAACTCCTCAACCACTTACTGTATTTTTATGTTTAGTCATCAGAAAGAGCTTCTAAAACTTAACAAATTTTACACAGTGTGACCTCATTTAACCCTAACTTCTGGTTCAAACCGGAAGTTAAAAATAAATGTTTTCAAAAAAATCTTAACTTCTAAAGCACACATTTTTTAAAACAATTATTACATCAATGAGAAAGTATTTATCAACTTTAGAAATGACACACAGAATGCGACCCAATTTGACCTTGACTTCCGGTTCAAACCAGATGATCAATATTTGATATAATCATAACCCCTGAACCACACATTGGATTTTTATTAACTACACGGCGTTACAAAGGGCTCCTATGACTTACCTAGCGCTACACAGTATGACCTCATTTGATCTAAGTTTTGGTTCAAACCGGAAGTTGAAGATTTACATTGGAACAAAATCTTACTCCTGAACCACAAATCGGGTTGATAAAATGAATATCGTTCAATCATAATTTGATGACATCGATCACGAACACCTTGTTTTTGTAGTAAACAAAAACTGAATGTCTAGTTGTCATTTTTGTTGCTCCAGTGGACATCAATTTCTTACTTAAAAATGCTCTTTTAAGTATCTTACTTGACTTTGCCCAAGTCGGATACTTTTTTTAACTGATCTAAATTGTAATGGATCTCAAGATTGAAAGTCTGGCATGATGACTTGGCCAAAGTCGACCTTCCCTCATGTGCATTGTGGAAATATGTATAGCATTTATCCACTGACCATCAGAAGACAGCACACGTCCAGTACAATGTACAACGATTCCACGGTTTACCTTGAACAAAAGACTTCCAATTGACAATGTTAACAAATACCTGAGACATTTGACTTAATTATTGTGGTTTTGGTTATCAGGTGCTGGCTTTCATGGTAATGAGTATTATAGCTGCTGTTGCTGCAGGGGCTGCAGTCATTCTACACTCACTTTCTGCAGCTATTGGACCTCTGTATTATTATAGAGGATACTATAATGTACGTGTAAGTCAAACAAATTTGTCTCCGTGGTAATGATTGTAATAGTGTATTAAATCTCTTGAGTTCAATCAATTTGAAACCTTTTAATGTACAGTTACCCCTATTTCTCATCAGGGGATCACCACTGCATGTGACCTGACAATAACAATGATTGCACTGGTCGAGCTCATTATTGCCATTATTGGTGCAAGTATGACATGTGGAGCACTGAGAAAGGAGCAATGTGTGGTATGTATTGTACACTTATTTTTGTGGAGGAATAAAGAGTAATTTTACTTTACTTGACATTTCCAACTGATTGCAAAACAAATGTTTTTCAGCTTATGTTTCTACTTAATAAGCAGATCAGATGTTTTGGTAACACCTATACACCTACAAGCTAAAACAGGTAAAACATTATTGAGTGCAATGTTTGCATCTGTCCCCAGCAGCACTACATTCAAGGATTGGATTTCTCTGTTTTTTCCAGAAATACGTGTTTTTTTTTAACCCCCCCAATTTATTTGTTTATTTTTTTTACCAAAAAAACATGAAGATAAAACCAAATAGAATGCCCTAGAGTGCAGATTAGGGCTTTTAAAACAACAGATAAATGCATGTAAGTAGGCTTCGAGCTCGCAAGTTTTCGCCGTCGCAAGCTTTCGCGCTTTGCGCTCACAGTTCAGGGGTTTTTTTTCAACAGCATTACACATCCCTGTACATTAGAAGTGTTGATGAAACTTGCTCACACCCACCACATTATGGATAGTTTCCACCTACATAAATAGTCATGCCATCTCAGTGTTATGCTTCAAAAGAATGCCTGCTTTTATGGGCACGTTCCATCGTGCATAATTTGCTTCCTTTCTTGTTCCTCATTCATTTTCCTATGCACCATGTCAAAAGATAATCTTTTGTAGGTGAAGCATAAGGTTTACAGCAATGTAATCTGGTATTCTGTTACGATGAGTTGTTTCCATTGTGATAGGTTCAGTATCAAGCTGCTCCAATGCAAGTTGGTGGGATGACTTATCAACCTCAATCCATGTACACCCAGCAAGTGGCTCAGCCTCAGTATACGGCTGGCCCACTTCAAGGTGTCCAAGGAGCACAACAGGCAGGTATGTATGTACAATGTACATCCAGTGTGACCCTCTAGGCAGTCAAGAGCATGACTACATCATGTACATACAGTCAACTCTCATTAATACAAGATCTGCCGGACTGGCCTGTTTTCCTTGTATTATCCGAACCTCGTCTTAAACGCAGCGCACTATTTACATGTATATGTATACACACGTCATCATAGTGCATGCACTACACAAGTGTCTAGGCTAGAAGAGAGCGGTTTGCTTCCTAGTACAGTTCTTACGAGCATCCTGTACACAAAAATGTCACTGATAAATTTATTTTTGTTGACTATGATCATAGAAATTCAATATTTTGTATAACTCAAGATAAAAATCAAAGCAAAGTGATGTCAAACTTGCCGTTCATGTGACCATGATGTGACAGATTCAATACTGCGTAACGCCTATGCTAAACTTTGTTTTCGCTGGTAGCCGTCAGCGCGTAGGTGAAACAGCAATTCAAGCGTAGGTAACCAGCTAAATGTTTCTGGTTTTCAGATCGGACAGAACCGCATGGCCGGTCCGATCCGAAAATAGTTTGGCAACAAAAACCATTTCCGAACCTTGACTGAACGGTAAGCTTTTACGCACAATATTTTTCAGATCTCGCTAAAAAAGTATGAAAAGCAATACATTTTGTCATCATGGGGCCGCAAAAATACCTTGTATTATCCGTGTTCTCGTTACGACCGTGCTTGTATCTTCCGTTTTTTAAGACACAGACACACGCATGGGACAGTTCGGGACCGGTGAAATACCTTGTATAAACAAGCGTCTCGTATCTTCTGAGCTCGTATTCAAGAGTCGACTGTACATACACTTGCATGTATACTGCCAATGATGTTGTGTTTTTCACTTGTTCAGGTTAAAAGTAATGTACATAAATGCATAATACTAACCCAAGGCTGTTTCCGACTGAGACTTAAATAGTCTATTCTCTATCGAAAGTACTTTGGCAGTCAGTGCGATAGTCATACAACACTGAGTGATTTGGGTTGGTAAGATTGCCAACTGATTGGAGATAGTCATACAACACTGAGTGATTTGGGTTGGTAAGATTGCCAACTGATGGGAGATAGTCATACAACACTGGGTGATTTGGGTTGGTAAGATTGCCAACTGATTTGGAGATAGTCATACTGTTCCGTCCCAACTTGACAATCGTCCCAACTACATTTGGGACTGGTCCCAACTTGAGTGTTAAAGTTGGGACATCCCAACTATAGTTGGGATCGCAGTAAACACAAAGCACCCCCATGAATAAACTGAAAACATGTAAGTGTCATAGTATGAAATTTTAAGACCTCTTTTCCTTGAGAATATTTTAGATTAATTAGAATTAGTTTGTACCGTAAAACCGAGACCCGGGTTTGAAATAAAGAAATTAACGCCGATAGCATCAGCAGTAGTGTCACACAGCATGGAGCAATACACTAGCCATGCATACAGTAATCCATGCATCATCAATCGTGTCCTGTTGAACTCTATGGGTGATCCCAACTATAGTTGGGACGTCCCAACTTTAACACTCAAGTTGGGACCAGTCCAACTATAGTTGGGACAATTGTCAAGTTGGGACGGAACAATACAACACTGGGTGATTTGGGTAGGTGAGATTGCCAACTGATTGTAGATAGTCATACAACACTGGTGATTTGGGTAGGTGAGATTGCCAACTGATGGGAGATAGTCATACAACACTGAGTGATTTGGGTTGGTAAGATTGCCAACTGATGGGAGATAGTCATACAACACTGAGTGATTTGGGTTGGTAAGATTGCCAAACTGATGGGAGATGTTGCAATTGTTCTCCAATCAGAACAGGATCTCTATACAAGAGCATGTCCATGTTGTGTAAGAATAAATGTGATGGTTCTTTGTTAGATAAAACAAAACCTATGTTCGATGTATTTCTTTTCAATGAGGATGGTGTTTGTTCTTTCTACATGTAGGTGCTTTTGGTGCGAGTCCTCCACCTGCTCAACATCCTGCTGGAGGTGAAGGGAAACTCCCTGTTGATCCACCACAGTACCAGTCTCCCTATTGATCCACCACACATACATGACCAACTGCAATGGCAAGCAGTCTCCCTATTGATCCACCACACATACATGACCAACTGCAATGGCAAGCAGTCTCCCTATTGATAAAGTACACATACATGAATCAATTTATTGCTATGTGAGGACTTTCCTTAACACTCTCCATAGACTTAGCACATGAAAAAATGTGAGGAAACAAAAATACAAAGGATTCCAATGTGAGGACAGCATTGTCCCTTTTGTATTCCTTTGTTCTACTGTCCCCATTCTTCTGGTAATACCATGCCATGTACAGTACATAAAAAAATGCAATGGCAGGTAGTCTGGTAATAGACCCCTTGCATACAGTGTATGTGCTGTGCACATACTCTCAGCCAATGACAGGTCTTCCTTCAACCTCAGTGAGGGCGTTGTTTGGGCTTGTGACTTCTGAAATCAAGATGTGTTACATGTGTCTGTACACAACCATTCACTTTAGTAATAACACAGCATAAGTAGTAGTTGCCAATAGTTCACAGCACGTTATGCACATGTACATCTTGTATTAACTGCCAGAGGATTATTGTGTTTTGCTATGAAACAGAGCACTACTGAATAAGGGAATCAAAGTGCCAGAAAAGGTTTTAAACTAATGGTTTAATTATGCTGAGGCCTGGTTCTTGATAATCAAACAACTGTGTTTATATCGCACATTTAGATAAGGCCACATGATCTCCTCTTGACCAATCAGAATGGATAAACTGTCCTAGGTATTGATGAATGCTTATTGATAACAAGACTATGATAAGACACACCAAGTGTTAACAACTATGTAATTGTAAGGCTCGTAAATGTTTCTCTGATACAAATTTAGCATGACTCTACATGAATTACTACGCATATGTAGCTGTACTTTGTGAGAATAAAAGTTTAAGTTTTAAGTAATATAAGAAAACAGACAGTACGAAGTTACTCAGACATAATGAAGATGTGTTATCAGAATTTATTCCATCAGTAATATGTTAATACATGTAGTGCGAGAGCATTGGATACGGTGCATAGAACTGTACAAGTGTATTCTAGACTATACCTTATTGTTTTTCCCAACTATCAAGCAAGACTTTCCAACGAATGCTCCCAACTATCGAGCAAGACTTTCCAAAGAATGCTCCCAAATAGGCAATACAGACTAAAATGTACCTTCTCATCCCATTCTAACCCCTGTCATGCCTGTGGGTCTTAGAGAACTCTGCTGTTTTTATGATCTAAGAGAACTCTGCTGTTTTTATGATCTAAGAGAATTCTGCTGTTTTTATCAGAATAAGCTGGAGATTAGGTTAGGATTTCAAAAAGGGTTCTCCAAAACGCCGGTCAAGTTTGAGTGATTCAGCCAACCATTGCACTAAATAATTGACAGTGATGGAGCCCCATTATAATGGTTGTTATACATCTGCTTGTTACATTTAGTTTGAAATACCTATGCACAGACATCATGTGATCCAAATTTTGTTGGTGGTGCCCTGCATGGATAATACTGTAATGTTGCTGCTATCCCCATCTAGTGACCCCATATGTGTTGACTTGTTGTAATTTGCAAATTGTATTTGTGACAATACAAATACAAATATGGTAACTGTGCTGGACTACTTTAGTTTGTATTATGAAGATGGGGTTTGAGATAAGCCTAATGGATATTCTTAAGATCCTTAAGGTAGCAATAGCTAGCTTTCAGAAGTCATGTTTGCTTCCTTATATGTTGCATGTGGATCCATTCAGAGAAACTTCAATGTACATCTTAAAAAGATGCAGAGTTGCAACAAGTGCATGCGGAAAAAACACATAGCAGTGGGTATGTCTGTATTCAAAAAATTTACATTTAAGTTTTAAATTGTCTCTACAACGTCTGGAAAGGTCATTAGCTTTGAAAAAAGTAGAAAATCAACATTTCATGAAAAGGAGGTATAAACGTTTTCCCAGTGTACTGCACTCTGTTGGGGCATCGCATGGCCTCAACCACACAATTGGTGTTTTGGGGAAACTTTGTTTGTTGTGCAAGTTTGACTGGATATTTTTTGGAGATTTTTTAGTAGAGTGTTTAATACATCTACAACTAACTATATATACATTTAACTATATTACATTAACTATATATTACATTTCGGAACAAAACTCATTTTCCAAGCATCTTTTCATTTGTTTCATATGGCCTTAAGTAAAATAACAATACATCTGGTTTGCACAAGTGTAGTCCACCTGTTTTTCTGGTAAAAGAATGATAATTGTAGTAAGGAACATTCCAACACCAGTGCACTGTTTTTTTCAACATCATAACTAACAATAACTAAATTTGTAGAGTTTGATATTTGATTGTTTTGGTATCAGCCAAAAATGTACCATCAGATATAAAACCATTTATGCAAAATCAGTCAAAGACTCGAGTTGGCCGAGTCATGTGTTTGGCATGGTGACTGCATAGTTTAACTTCAGATTCGTCATCAACACCTTAGTTGGTAACCAACAACACTCTTGTATAATGTATACTGCATGTTAAACCACATAACCGTTTTAGTTCATCCATTTATATTATTATCGTGTTCAATACTGCCGTCATTTGGCAGAAATTGTTCTAAACAAACTTGTCAGTGTGAAATGCTCAGTCAATATATTCGTGTTATGCTTTTGAAATAGCAGTTGCTTGGTCTGCAAAGCACTTTCAGCTGTTGCTTTTGAGAAATATCAATTAATATTCAGAAAGTTATGTGTGTTGGTGTTTTTGTTTTGTCTTTTTTTTTAAATGCTCACTTATTCATCAATAGAAATAAATAGTACCAATCCTTCAACAAAGTACTTGAACTGAAATTCTGCCAAAGTTAAGTAAACAGTATGTGAAGACCCCTCATATCAATGTTTGTTATAAAGCCAAACATGAACATGCTCAAACAAAACATAGTAGTTCTGAATAAATAGAAGTAGACATTTGTATTGCCCCCATCTGTCAAAAAGACACTCTTAGCACATGACACAGCCAATTACGAAGCTCAGTCAAAGATAGTTTATACTTGAGTAACATAGGAGTTAAACTGAATAATTATGCGATATCTTGTCAGAGATGGAGCAGGAACTCAACCCATATCTCACTTTAACTGTTCTTCTCTGTTTATACTTTTTGAGGCTTTGCATGGTGAGGTATCAATGTATCGGTTTGCGGCAACACCATGTGTATATCACTACTAGCTATGTAGATTTGTTCTTAGAAAACAAGATATACACATGGTGTTACCGCAAACCAAATATACTTCTCCGTTTGGTTTTGTTTTAATGTTAATTGTAGCATGCCATGACCTAATAGTCTAGTGCAGCAGACTCAAGTCATGCAAGTGTCAAACTTGCGCAAGCCAAAAATACGACCTGCAAACTTAAATGGGGCTGTGAAATGTGCACACTGCGCAATCTTCTCATAGCGTCCTCTTTTGACTCAATAAGGTCGGGTCATGTTTAAACATGTGTTTATATCACACGTTTAAACATGGCCATGTGATCTCTGGACCAATAAGAATGGATAAACTGTCCCAGGTATTTATGAACGTTTACATGTATTGATATTAACAAGACTATGATAGGTCACACTGAGTGTTAACACACATGCAAGGCTTTGAAATGTTCGTCTGTTGAAGACATCAGGGGTGTGGGTTTGAATCCGGGTCATGACACTTGTGTCCTTAAGCACAACGTGCTGTATACTCCCCAGGGAGCTGAGAAAGATTACAGGAATCTTATTGGCCCATTGACCAGGGCACCAATGTAAAGCGCATTGACACATTATTGTAAAATGTGCTAAATAATTACTAGTTTATATGGTTTGATGTATGACGCTATTGAATACTAAAGAGAATGTGAAATTTTCTCTCTGAGCTGTGTTTTTATATTTTGTTTCTATGTTACAAATGCTGTTCCTGAATTTAAATGCAACTTATCTATCAGAATGTTATTAAAAAACTAATAAAATTAGCATGCTTTTGCATTAAGTTTATGGAAATTGTGTCTCAACTTAATTATGTGAATCTAGACAATGTCTTTTTCATATCAGACAATCTTGCAGACCTACATGTGCATTAAATACACTTTTTGTCATACTTTGGTAATTCCTTTGTTTTATTCATTTTTCAAAAGATACATTTCATTTCCCTTTAATTCAAAGACACTTGAAAGTGTCCTCAGTAAAACCGTACTATTATTTTTATCTGTACAGTGTTTCAGTGTAGTTGCAGTTTTTCTATTATTATTTTCAGGGTTTTTTTTCTTGGGGGGGGGTGGTAACAATAATTATCAGGAATTTATAATTTAATCAAGTTATCAATTTCTTCGTACATGTAGGTTGGCTTTAGAGAGCTATATAATAGAACAGTTGTGTGTGACGTAGATTATCCCCAAATGTGTCTAGCCCACTTCACTCCACTGTTGCCAAGCAATGCCCTTACATGTTCATCTCTCCATCTTGTTGCCCTATTTTCCATATTTGGTTTCTTGTTGTCCAATTGCTTATTTTGCACATCCACCTGTTGTCATATCTGCTTGCCAGGTGACCTGCCAATCTCCACTTATTTCCTTCACTCTTTATTTCTTTCCATAGCCCGCTCTTAGACTTTTTTCAAGACTTTTGGTGGTAGTCCATTTCCATGATAGGACAGGTATGAGTCTCTGTACAAACACCTGCCTTTTCAGAAATATAGGAATGGTGTCATCCAACCTAACTGGATTCTTCTCTATTCTCATCTATCTTCCCTAGATAGATGTAATGCTCTACTGTCTCAAATCTTTTCCCTGAACTGACATTTTGAAGTTTTTATTTTTCTGCTCATCATAACCTTTGTGAGAAGAGTGTTCAAGATCACTTTAATCAACATTAATCACTTATCATATTCTTTCAGGGATGAGATTGGACAGCCGTAGAAATTCCTGAAAAATAGCTTGTGGGTCTGGGGTTTCCTTTTTCTATAGACCCAGGACCTTCCAGTTGTTACAATTCAGGAGGTTTACAAACTCTGTGCATCACCAGAAATACAAAACCACACGTTTCAACACAATGAGGACTATTTCTTTCTCCCTTTGGTGATTGCTTTACTTCATTCAGGAAAAATTGAAGGCTCAAGAAGGTACCTATTTTTTTTTCCCAGAAGCAAATTTAACATCTTAAAAAAAAAACATTGATCACAAAGACATGTCACTCCCTCTGGCAGTATTAATGCTACAGCTATACAGGACATGTCAC
>CM021543.1:5655277-5669516 GCA_010994315.2 Pisaster ochraceus | reverse complement strand
TGTGTGTGTGTGTGTGTGTACATATTTTCCAGCGTTAACAGGTGAAAGAAACCAATGAGAACAGTGAAACAAAATGGTTAAATATTTGTTGAGACCTAATCCTCATATTCCTTTCAATTTGTGGAAGTTTGATGTTGAATTTTCTAGCTTTACCCATTTCTTGCTTGAAAGTTCTAAATGAAAAAACCTGGGTACAACATTGGACCATATTTCAACAACCCCTAAAAGCAATGACCTTCAAATCTTTGATTTTATATAAAAATAGTTATTATTTTACAAATTCTTGATGCATGCTTCAGTATTTATTTAGTGTAGTGCAGCCTTGGGCTTTCTTCCTGCCTTTCCTTTTGTTCCCCTAGAGAATTTACACAGAATGTAGGACATCAACTGTTGACAAACTGGGCCTTGCCCTGTCTAATGTACACTGTTGAGGTGCATGCGAATTCCAGTGGTCATCTGGGTGTATGAAGAAATCTATAGCCTACATGTTGATTAATGGATGACAATAAAGGAATGGATCCAGCCAGCCATTTAATTGTTCTTTACAGAAAGAATTGTACAAAACTCTTCTTCGGTTCAAGTAATGAGTCAAGTCGCCAAGACAGGGTTTATGAGCAGAGCCCGTTTTATAAAAAGGGTTTTATTTCATGGATTGCCCTTACTTTTTTGCTGACTAGCCAAACAGCCCACTTCAATAGTGCACTAGAATTTGTTGTCATTTGCATGAGATTTGAACCTACATGTACGTAACAATCTGTGTAGCCAGTTACATGAAGTTGTTGGAAGCAAAGAATTTTAACACCTCATACATAGATTCTGCCTTGTGCTTGTGATCTGTTTAGAGTGTCACATGCTGCTTATTTTCACTAGAAAGCTGCGCGAACATGACGCACACTATACCCATAACAACCAATGTACTATACCTGTAGCAATGGCAGTTTATTGGTACCTAATGACCTAGTCGTCTGTGTTAGTTATTTGTATGTTATAAACCAAATATTAGGTCATCTTTAAACTGTTTTATTTTATCCCAGGACAGTTTTATTTTCCCCAGAGGTGAAGCTCAGGAAAATGCAATGCTCCAGGAATCATGCAGGCAGTCGTAGTTTTAGCCATAGCATGAGTTGAAGCAGTCAATATACTAGCATGCAGGGAGACTTTGTTGCTTTTTAAGACAAAAACTTCTTTACTGATACAGAACTGTCAATATGTTTTCATTCTTGTGACTGTTTAAATGATTAAATATTTCCTAAACACACACCTGACTTTGAAAATGGAAAAACAAGTGCTGCATACAAATCAATTAACATTGAGAGCATCATCTCTGGAAAAAATGTAAAAGTGGCAGCATGCGAGTTTGCCACCGTGCCAGTGCGATGTATCTGTAAAATTTTTGAAGTATTTCATTGCCTGGGTTTTACAGTTTTTATTAAGACGTGCGTTGGAGTATTTTACATAGTTAAAAGTTTTTTTAATTAAGTTTTTTTAATTACTATTATTATGAGTCTAGTAATACCTCAGTCATGCTAACTAGTGTACTTATGAAACTAAACATGTTAGGTACTGAAACGTGCTAAACAATAGTGAGTATACTTCTTGTATACTTATAATTTGTACAAAATCTGATTTGAGAAATTTGGTGTTTTTTGTTGTGTAGGTCACTTTCCATGCTTCCTGGGAACAGTGACGAATTGATACCAATCTTTACTTTTGTTAACATCATCTTGTTAAACTCAACAAGGTTATCAATAAAACTCATTCAGTAGGTATTTATGCTTTAATTTGGATTCTTTTATTAAAAACTTTATATCAAATATTAAATCATTGCTTGTAATGTTCCTGTTCAAAATAGTACTAACACACTCACTCAAGTTAAATAGTTTTAAAATTAAACATACATAAAGAATGATCTGTGAGTAACACTAAATTGATCAAAAGTTTGAGAGATTAAATGCAACTCCACTAAGTCTACAAACATCCTCAATGAAATTGAACAGCAATTCCAGTAGGAAAATACCGTCTCCATTCTTTCCTTAAATTGCGTTAATTACCTCAATGTACAAATTGTTTAGGTTAACATTTTATTTCTAAACCACATGGGTAGTAAAATATATTTAAAGTTTCCATTAGTAAACAGAGAACATGTAATTACCACAGTGTGCATTAAAAGATTGTCATTTTTTTCAATTATACAATTATTGTCAATTTGTTTCTCCTCAAAGTTTTTAATCTTCGAACTCATAAGTAACCTTTTTAAAATTGGTTATGAAGGCGAGTGTTAGGCCTAATCTGTCATCACAATTTCTTTAAACAAAATCTGACTGAAGAGCTACACACTTCCTGTTTTATTGAATAAAAGAATACAATGTTCCTGACAACATGCAATCTTATAGCAAGAAGATGATGTATCTGGAAGCTACTTGCCAACCAAAACAACCTGTGGTATAAATGCATCTAAGGATGTGTGCCGTTACTACCATGGAACAGTTTGTGAATTAATAATCAGCTGAAAATATACCTGTTACTGTCCCATTATCAGGGATGTGATTTCTCAGTTTTTTTCCAGAAAATACGTTGTTTTCTTTTAACCCCCCCCCCAAAAAAAAAAACAAAAAAAAAACATGAAGATAAAACCAAATACATGTAGAATGCCCTAGAGTGCGTATTAGGGCTTTTAAAACAAAAGAAAAATGCATGTAAGTAGGCTTTGAGCTCGCAAGTTTTTGCCCTCGCAAGCTTTCGTACTTTGCGCTCATAGTTCATGGATTTTTTTCAACAGCCTATCACATCCCTGCATTATTTATGTTTTGAAATTTTATTTCATTTTAAAATGATGATCTCTGAGAACACCCCCCAAAACAGGCCTTGCTCTTGTGACGTCACTGGTGGAAGAAACGTAAACAAATGTCTGAATTTCATTACTATCATACAGGTATTATTGTGGTAGCTCAATCTTTTCTCAAAATTTCTTGTTCCACCAGTGACGTCCCATGTAAAGCCATGAGCCAGGCTTGTTTGGGAAGGGGTGCCCATAGAGCACTATTTTAAATGAAATAAATTGTAAAAAATGTACATGAAGAGGTCAACACAGGTATATTTTCACTTGATTTATTCTTTATAACAACAAACTTTGATATGGCATAATCAAGGCAGAATGGCACAAAGTTTTTAATGGCCACATAGTTTGACTGTAGCAGCTATGTCAAGTTGGCTGCTACGGCTACGGCTAGATTTCCACATCATCACTAGTTATAGTAGGATGTCCTCAGCAACAACCTTAGCAACAGTCACAGTCGTAACCATAGCCACCAATTCGGATGTAGCCTAGGACTGCGAAGTGGAAAATGAACACTACATGCACATGATACATGAACCTCCCTGAATCATGAGAATACACAGTGTTTTGTTGCGTACACCAACAAAGAACTATGAAACTAATGACATGAAACATAAAAATTCACCTAAGGTTCATATTTCTGGACAATTTCACTCATGTTAATTGTCTTGAAGTGAAAGTGAAAGATCAGTGCAATTGACATCTTCGAATTCAGATCCTTTACTTACAAGCTCTGCAGTCAACCAAGAACAAGTTTTAAAGTTGATAACAAAAGATGCCCCGCCACAACTATTATTAAAAAAGAAATCCCTTATTTTTTCAAAGAAAAAGCATGTAAAATTAATTGTTTTACAGGAAGACTAGAATCTACAACTTTAAATCAAAATGTTAACTATGGTGACTTTGAACATAGAGATAATTTTACTGAATCCATTTAAGAGCAAGATGCTGCATTTTGAGCGTGCTTTTTTTCCTTTGAACGAGCTTGTTTGCGTAATTCATACCTTGCTGCTCCTTCCTTAAATCTGGATATCTCACCTTCAGTCTGTACCTGGAGTGTACACGAAAGTTTGGTCAGTCAAAATAAAGGGAACAAGAAGTGGGATTAATAATCAATACTTTTCAAAAAAGACAATAAGATTCATTATACAGAGCCTTATAACAGCCACTTTGATTTCTTTCAACTTCCAGTTAGAACTGAAATGTCAATGTTCAGTTTATTCTATTTTTCAAGACCTTTTTGATGATGTACAGTATCTAGATTTTAAAAATACATTGTGAAGCTCGGGGGTTGTGATTTTTTGAATTTTTTTAATGTGAATTAATGAAATATATTCAACAGCTGATGTTGTTACCTGGATGTCACAATATCGGAATCATCTAGTTCTATTCTAACGACTGTTTACGATTTTTAACGGACAATCGCCAGAAGAACAAGAACAAAACGATGGAAATGGACAACACAATAGTATTTGATAGAAAACAACAAATAAAATCTTTGTCAAATCTGTTGGCATTGTGACTCAAAACAAGCTTTGTAATGTTTTTGTTTTGTATTTTCAATTGCACTAAGCAAAGTCACTATTAAACGCATTTAAAGTTAATTTATTTGTTTTAGCAGTTTGTGTATTGCGTATGTACAGACTCTATAAAAACTTGATGTATTTTATCCTATAGATTTTTGTATTAGTGTATTTGTCTCCTTATTGTGACTGGGTCAACAGGCTTTTGAGCTACAGTGTTAAAGTATACTTTGTAGATCCTGGCCATCACATTACACATGTACATTGTTTTGTAAATTTCATGTGCTTTATGGTTGTTTTGCTATTATTTACTGATGTACTTATTTATTTATTTATTTATTTATTTACTTTGTTACTAATACTGATTGTTAGTGTGTATTTAATAGCCAAATAAAGAATAAGAATAAGAAACAATTGCATATTGTACAACAAACCTTCATAAACTATACAAAGATTCAAATCATAACAAATCATAACGTACTAAAGATACTATTTGTTGTAATGCTAAATTTTAAATAAAGTGTAATTGACACATGATGACATCACAATATCAGCATTTTCGCCTAACTAGCCATACTTTGGGGGTTTCAGTGTTAATGAGCTGTGCAAGGGAGTTTGTGTTACAAGCCGATCACAATTGGAAGAAAAAACAGTATACATGTATCAAGATAAATAAAAACCAACAATATTTTAAAACCTCAAATCATACCTCCTGAACAAAATGGATTTTTACAATAGACCTTATGCACATGACGTCATTTCAGTAGGGCGCCCTCGCCTAGAGGTCAAAAGGAGGTTGTTTATTGGCCAATCCTGTGCGCCGCGCGTAAAAATCTGTGCGTTTCGATTGTTTCGTCACCATTTTACCTCTAAGATGGCGGCTGGATGACGTCAATGCATAAGGGCTATTGGAAAAGTCTCGAAAAATTGAATCAACTTTACATAATTTATTTCTGGTGGGCTGGTTATAGTTGTTTTCAAGGAAACACACATTTGTCATGGAGTTTGTGCACAATTATACTTGTCTATTTGGCAAAAGAAAATTAATCCCATTTTTGTTCCATCCAAATGCAATGTCAGTAACATCAACTGAACAGTTTGCTGTAACTACTAGTTATAGGGTTTGACAAGCCACTTGTCACTAGATGAGCTTGGTCATGTAGCAGTACAGGCGTGTGCTTTAGAATGTAGACCATTGCAGGACTTAGACAACACCGAGTACACAGAGCATACATCAGTGTCACACAAAACATTATTCCTTTTAACAGATGCAATAATTACAAATGTACATCAGTTTTAAAAATCATGTAAAGACATTTTTCAAGAGTTTAAATTATTACTTAAGTGTCTCAGATGAGTGTAGCATGTCGTGGCAGAGCGGTCAAGCACCGCACTAAAGCTCTGGTGTTTCTGATCAACAGAGTGTTGGATCAAGTCCTGGTCTTGACACTTGTGACCATTTCTGCTTTGTCCTTTGGATGGGACTGAAAGCTGTATGTCCCATGTGTTGTGCAATGCATGTAAACGAACCCAGTTACACCTATCCCTTAGAGATGGGGTCTGGTGGCTGCTGAGTGCTCCACAGCACCTTGTTATACACTCATAAGGTGCTACAGTACATAAGTCAGCCTCAACATTCACAAATCTCAAAAAACCATCATAAAAATGTACTCTAATAAAAATAATGTACTCTAAACAGATGCTTGCTGTTGAATGTGCTTATACATGTATGAATCTAAACAAAGGAGTTGTAAGACATTACAGGCAATTTGAATGACACAGTGCCCTCTAACATTTTTCCAAGAAAAGCCATTTTCACAGTGAATATTGGGGAAAAGGTCCACAAGTTTTGGTCCACACCCAGTGCCCACCATGTGACCCTGATTATTTTTAAGTCTGTGTTTACAGCATAAGATGAGGCCAGCGATTGTTTTTCCCATTCATGGTGGACATTTAAAGGTTCCAAACTGCCGATTAGCTGCTGAGATGCAAGTAGTGGACCCTTTGGTGGGAAAACAGACTCTCCACTAAAGAGGCTGCACTGTATTGCAAATCAATGTATTCAATAACCAGTACCAGTTGTTTCTGTAGCTTGTAATATAATTCAACATGTCTTCACAATCATTCGAAGAAAGGGTAAAATAAAACTATATCCTAAAACAGAATGTGAAGAAACTTACCTTCAGATGAGGAATTACTAGAACCTCTTTGTTATTGCCAAGTGACACAAAGGTAAAAAATGCATGCACTGCCCTCTGCTTCTTAGAATGTCCTTTAAACATGGTCTCCATGTCAACAAATACTTCAATCTCTATGGAATGCTTACTGGTAAAAGTAGGTCGACCCACAACATGCATCACAGATCCTAAAAGTAGTGAAAATTAAGAGGATAATTGCGCATTAATTCAAATAATGTTTAACAACCTAAAAATGCAAGCATGTACAGACTAAAGCCTGGTTCATACTTCCTGCGAATGTTGACGTCACAAATTCGCAACGAATATTCGCAAGAGTTGAGCTGTTATTTGCAGCGAAAACAGAGTTGTGACGTCAAAATCACATCATATTCGCTTCGCATTCGCATTCGCAGAAAGTATGAACCGGGCTTAATGAATAACAGCTGTAACATTTCTTGTGCATACAGATACAAAATAATGCTAAATACTAAGGTTTCCAGTGTTTTTTAGATAATTAAGTCAAAAGTCACACAAATTAACTTCACCAAAAGTGGCGTTCATGTTATGTACGCAAATTGGCTTCATTTTTCATTATCACATCAACGTTTCCTTTCTTTATTTGACTATTCTATTTATAAATAATGGTAGTTTTTTTGCCATTATTTGTTATTCACCTCCTTTAAGCCCATTGCCATTCTTGAGGTTCACTCACCATTTTGGTTTAGTTTGATCTTTTTCACTTTTGATTACACAATAAAAAATCATCCCTTACTTTTTATTTTTCTATATTTATTGTTAGATAATTTGGAAAAGTCGGCTTCTAGGCCACAGTTATTAAGTGAACTCTTTTATTTCCAAGCTTATGCCACTGAATTTTGTTTTCTGCTTTAAATCTTGCTGTTGTATGTGGTGTTTTTTATGCTTATCAATAACTAGGCATAAAGTGCTCAAAAGAACGAAAACACAAAGAGTGTTTTGTTCTGAAAAGAAGGGATTTTCTGTTCAGAAAATGTCAAACCTCACTTATGATTTGGTAAAGAGAAACAATATCTTCATTCTGTATAAAATTGGTCATAAAGTCTTTGATAGTTTTGTACAGTTATTGTTTTTGAACTTCCTGTTTAAACTGGAAGTAAAGGTCAACAGTGTCATGCATAATTGCCAAATTGAAGGATCCAACTTGTGAAGAAGTACTACCTGATGCGGCGTTTATGTTGTTTCATCTGGAAGAACAGGGATTGGCCCAAAAAATGGAATTTAGAGCTCTATTTGCTTGACTGCCAAAAGAAAGGTAACTTGAATGAGTGCTCCAACTATAGCACTAATCAACTTAATTTGTCATGCAGGCAGGAAGAAAATAAAGATAAAGTTGGATCAAGAAGTGAGTAAGCAGGATTACAAGAAGGAACAGAAACAAGAGATCAAATTATCAGCATCAGGAATGTTGATATGAAGAACTTTGTAGATACCTTCTGGGATCTATGGTAGTGAAGCGACATAGCTGCCCTAGGTATCTAAAAAAGTCTTACCAACTTGATGGAATCTAACATTGGTTTACACACTGCTATCAGGAATGATATGAAGAAAAGCCGGGCACATGTGTTTTCTCTTTGCATGCATGTTTCATTGACTACAACAAAGCATTTGAATGTGTCAGCCATGCTAAATTGTGGGAAACAATGAAGACCATGGGGTTTCAAACTCATTTTGTACAACTAATGAGCAGCCTATACGAAGACCAAAAATCTGCAGTCTGAACCTGTGGTGAAAGTACAGAAGAAGGCTTTGACAAGGCTGCATATTATTACCAAACCTCTTCAACATCTATTCTGAAGATATCATGAGATATGTTCTAGAAGGAATTGAAGGCGGAGTGAAGTTTGGAGGCACCTTACAACGTGTATATGCGACAGTAGGAAAGAAATTACTTGGTTTTCGGAATCGCACTAAAGAAGCCATTATTAGGAAGGAAAGGGACTTCTTTTTAATACAAAAAATACTAAGATCATGGAGATTGACAGAAACCGAGAAGACTGAGATGTTTTCTTCAGAAGGGCAGAAGATTGAAGAGGTCAAGTAAGTTGAATACCAGCTGTCGATGATAAATACCATTGGAGACAGTAAAACAGAAATCAAGAGAATCAACAGATCAAGAGAAGACTTACAGTGACAAGAAAAAATACACAGAGTACATGGAGTATGGCAAACAATTGGAAAAGCTGAGGACTGTCAATGAATCTGGAGATGTGCCTTCTATGTACAAGTATCTATTCAATTGCCCCCATATCGATGGAGTAATGGGCCTTGACAAAGAATGACTGAAGAAAAGGGTTAACGCTTTTGAAATGTGGTGCTACAGAAGGATACTACAGGTATCATGGAAAGACTGAAAGACAAACAAAAGGGTGAGAGCAGATGTCTTACCACTAGACCACCGAGCTAGCCCAATGGCTAGAGGCGGGCTCAAATCCTTAGCAGCGGGTACTGCAACGATTTAATAGATGTTAATATTTGCATCAGGGAAAAAGAATTTAATTTGGTTTTACCCTTACACCAATGTGTATTAAGCACTGTATACTCTCCCGAGCTCTGTGCAGTACCCGCTGCTAAGAAATTAAACCTGCCTCTACCCATCAGGCTAGCTCGGTGGTCTAGTGGTAAGACATCTGCTTTAGCAATGCAAAGGTCGTGGGTTCGAATCCTACCCGAGTGATTGCCTGTGGATTTTTTTCACAGAGCTTGGGAGAGCACTGAGTATACAGATTTTAATACACATCTTAGAAGAAGAAGTGTCTGTTGTTGGTGTGAATTAAATTCTTCAGTAAGTCTTCTTATTTTATTACTAACTCTATGGTACAGGCTTGATTGAAACGATACCACTTGAATTTACCTCTTGGTATAGGTTGATGGAAGTTAACTGCATCCATAGATGCAGTTACTACTGTTGTTTTACAGTGTTTAAATGCTGTGATCCCCGCAACTTCATCCATTAATTTCATTGTCACACCTCCATTAACGTAACTGGCAAAATTGCAGTCGGTGACACCAGCTAGATGGATCAGGCTTGACTGAGCAAAAGGAACAGAGTGTTCTGTAATACCTACAAGCCAAAATAAAGATTTTGAATCAGTTCAATTTTTAAATGAGTTTAAACAACAGTGCAAATCAGTGATTAGCTGTTCCAAGAAGAGAGAAACTTACACCATACAGTAAAACACAAATTGTCCTCAATACTGCAGTTCCTTCTATGAAACAATCTTTATTTGGGACTCAGGATTCAACTTACAACTTTATGTCAAGGGGTAACACAACTTGTTTTCCTGAAAGCCCTCAGGGCTTGTCAATTTTAGATTTGACCAACCCACAACAAAGTATGACAAGCCTGTTATAGTTTTTTGGCCGTTCTGTTACATGCATTGTAGCTATTCTTGTTATTCTGTTACTTCAGTCAGTCTATGAACAGAATACAATCCCAACACTCCTAAAATGAATATGTGTCTATTTTGCTTCAATAACCTCTTTAAAATCATGACTAATATCAGAGTTCATACAGGTAAGTCCCTCATTTCTTAACTAATCTAAAGAATGTATCCATACTTGGAAAAGGTGCCATGCTACCATTGGGATTGTCTTATCTACTTAATGTTCCCATACAGTTTGCTATTTGCTCTACTTTTGGTGACAGTGATATAACCATTTGACTCGCAGGAACTCAGTTTGTATTCTATGCATGGGCAGGTAAGCAGGCTCTCTCCACAGGAGCAATGACAACAGATTTGTTTGAAATTAATTGGTTTTGGGGAATCTGACTTTTGGGACTATTATAAACTTATCTCTCAATTCATCTATGACACAGACATTTATGACACTTCCATTGAAAAATCTTTAAAACTGGAAAACATCTTCGTTCAAACAAGGAAAAAAATGTGTTTGAACGAAAACAATCTTTTGTTTGAAAAAAAAAAATTTCCTTCAAACAAAAACATTTTCATAAAAAAAAAAAATTTGTTCTATCGAAGATACTTTAGGCCCTGGCTTGGATGACCAGAATTTGTTGAATAGTCTTACCTGTAGGCTTCGGATCTGGAGACGTGACTGAGGGCGTGACTGAGGGTGTGCCTGCAGCATCGTCAACAGTGGCGGGTTTCTTAATGTTTTTGTTCAAACAAATATTTTGGTTCTTTCCCTATGATGCTAGCAGCAAAACCATTTGTCTAATGAGCAAATTGAAGAACAACCCTGGTTCACCATTTATGTTATTGAAGTAAAATTAGGAATAAATAGTTTCAACTTACAATTGTCTTGATCCATCATTTGTTCTACCTCTGCCATAGAGAAGCTCACTGTGCTACCGAGACCCTGTCGCCTTCTTGCTTCTTTCTGTTTATTGTAACGCTCCCATCCAGCAGCCTCTTCCTCTGCTGATGAATAACTAATCTTTGGTATAGGAAGTACTTTACCCAAAGTCTTAACACTTGTTGGTACATACCATAGGGTTGCCTCATTAGTCATTCTTTTGGTGCCTGAGTGAAAAATGTCAAAGAAAGAGCCAGTTTATGCTTAATTCATAAGGCACGTTTTGGGTCAACACAAGTAAGACAACAGAAAATTCAAGAAAGTTAAATTTGACTCCTCTTTCAATTGGTTTATAATATAAAAGAGGGTTACTATGCAAAGTTTTTGAGGAACAAGGTTTCTTTCTAAAGTTTCAGCAAAATGGCAAACCGCCTGATGGTTACCATTGCTGACAGTGGTCATGTTGGCAGAGCTCAAGGACATAATGAATGCTACTCAGCTAACACAAAGAAGAGCTCATTTTGTGTACACCTAGTTCAAGTACATTTTAAATTCTCTTTTAACAAGTATAGTTTTTGGAAACCGCCGACATAGGGCTAGATAGCTCAATATAATCATTGTTGACTACAGCGGAACCTGATCAAAAATTAGACAACAGGTTGCTGATTGGCTTCCAATAGGTTTTCTCTACCCTGAAAACCGCAGAACTGTTGACCAGAATAATACAGATGCCTCATTCTGATAAATTGGGATGCATTATTTGGTATACATGTTTCCACTTGTATACCTTAATACTGCATGGGACAATTTAATGAAGAGACTTTAATTTTGAGATTGGCTCAATGTCAAACTTGATGCCGTGAATGATGCCATGATGACAATAAATGTGAGATCTCAGCGTGTGTGAGCAATTTTACTACTTACTGTACACTGTAAGGTATAAAGTACTTGACTTTTAAATATCATGTCACTCAGACTGATGTTCTTCAGTAAACATGAAATAAAAATGAGCACAAATGTGTAACGTCTAAGTCTAAATTGGCATAGGGCGATTAACTATAGACCTTTTTAATTTCAATGGTGCATTTAAAGAAGGGGCCAACAGGTGTGCACTCCCCCTTATTTTCACCATGACAAAATAAATAAAAGGTAAATAAAGCAAAATCTAACTATGTTATCTGTAAAACACCTCTGAAATGTCCTAGATGTCCTAGGCGCTGGGACCAAGCTTTCATGTAATGTTGAAATGTTGCTCTGAAATGTTGCTATTGTACATTAACCAAATCTTTCATAAACAGGAAGAGGTGACTGGGATTATTGGGTCAGGGGAATGGTCCTATGAGCATCCAGCACCTTTGAACGAGGTGCTGGGACCAAGCAATCAATAAAACGCTATCATAGACTTAGAGGCCCACAAGACTATAGTTGCAACCAAAAAGTCAATAGAAAATGATGAATGTAAACTATGCTCCTTATGTGTTGTCATACTTGTGGTGCACCTTGTACCAGCCATGGTTCAGATCTCATAATGTGTATATTAAATGAAAGACCCTGGCTTTGCCAGTGGAACCATGGGACGGTTGGTGCATTGTTTGGTGTTTAATGAAGAGCTCAAACTTTCCAAAGAAAATTAAATCGTACAAATTCAGAAATGATTTTGCTTAGGTAAAATATTAATATTATCAATACACACTTGAATTTGGTTCTAAGAAAAAGATTGATAAATGGCTTGAAGTAATATTAGCCCAATTTTAAGGCATTGTTTTGTGACATATTCTCTTTCTAGTAGACCTTCCCAGCCACATGAAAAGCTTTATAACCAAAGTCACTTGAAATCTTAACAGTTATAGTGCTCTCAAACAAAATGTTTTTTAAAAGATAACTAAATATGTGTGACAGTTAATTCAAGGATTCAACAATAAATGCAGTCAAAAATGACTTCCTTTTCTCCTATTCTCTGTTTACAGACTATGTTTTTCCTCTAAGCCCTACTTGAAGTTATCTACATGTACCATGTATCATCTTTTATCCTCTTCATCCTTACCATGCATTACATCCTCTGCCCATACTCTCACTTGGACTTCCATGGAGTGGTAGGCTGTGTGTGTTATCTCTGCATGAAGTTGGGCAACTTCTCCTATATACATAGGTTGTACAAAGTCTGTCTTCTCCACCCGTACTAGACCTGCCACACACTGTTCAAATTCATCCTCTGATGTGGATTCCTATTAAATGACCAGACACCATAATGTGCATTCAAAAGAATCATCAGTTATTTTCCTACAGGAGAAAATAACCCACAGCTGCTTGTTTAGTATGAAGAATACCTTGGTAAACGTTACCTTTAGATTGCTACAGTTCTTAACATAGTGTTTCGTGGCCGAGCGGTCAAGCACACCAGACTCAAGTTCTGGTATTTCTAACCATCAGAGTGTGGGTACTATTGAGTAATGTTTGAAGCTTTGCATGGTGGAGATAACAAGAAGTAACTTGCAGGCACAACCATGAGTAAATCTCTTTTTGGAGGAGTGTTGGCTCTGAGAAAAGCCGGTGTAGTCTCAATGTTTCACAGTAACACTCTGCTCATCTTAAAGAGAATCTATTTGAAAGATCATTATATATTTGTTCTCCTGAAGACAAGCAGAGTACAGTTTGAAATATCAAGACCACAACGGCTCTTTTCAGAGACACCACTCTTCTCGTAAGAGATTTACATGTACTCATGTGTGTCATGGTTGTACCTGCAAGTTTACTAGTTATAGTTACTTGCTATTAATATTATTATTAGTTAACCTTATCACAGCATGCAAAAGAAAGATCACACTTTCCTTTGTGCCGGTAACTCCTCGAGCCGGGCTACGTCCCGTAGCCTTAGACCTCAAGACTCTTTCTTAAAGCCCTCGCTGTTCCAAAAGTGCCGCCTTCTGTAATACTGTAGATCTACCCTCACATTTGTCCCTATTTCCTCTAGATTTTTCCCCAGTGCTTTTGGAATGGTGCCAAGTGCTAAAACCACCACAGGGACTACTTTCACTTTCATCTGCCAAATCTTACGAAGTTCTCTGGCCAGGTCTTGTAACTTGGATCTTTTCTACCTCTTTTGAAGCTACCCGTACAAATGTATATCACTCGGCACAGCTATGTCAATGAGATGACACATCTTCTTTGTCTTATCTAAGACTACAACATCCGGACACCTTTGTTTTATAACATGATCAGTCTGAATGTTAAAGTCCCAGAGGATCTTGACCTGGTTGGTCTTTGCAAAATTCTCCTGAACATGATTGTACCATTTTGCAGTCACTTGGACACCATTATTTTTACACAGATCCCAGTGAATCACTTTGGCCAACTTGGCCAACTTGTCATGTCTTCATTTGTACTCCGTCTGGGCCATCATACTACAT
>CM021543.1:5626862-5641200 GCA_010994315.2 Pisaster ochraceus | reverse complement strand
ATTCAGTATTTCATACCAGTTTTCCGAACCGAATTCTTTCGATGCTTTGGGGCTTATTGTTTCGTTTTGCTGCTTATTTCTGCCACTTTTTGGACTTCACCCCGACGACGCTTGACTGCGATGTTAGGGCCTTTTTGGGAGCCAATCAGCGTTGTTTCTCAGTACATCCCTGCCAGGGGTTAGTGACGGTATCGATACGGCGCGCTGCCCTACTGAGCTAGCTAGTCTCCTTCACGGTAGACTTGATGACAAGTCGTTAGTCAGTGTCTATATTTTGTCTGCCAGCGCTGCCTATACAAACACACATCCTGCCGTTCATGCAACAGTCACAGTGCGATTATAATGTACATTCATGCAACGGTCGTAGGTAGCGCGTGGAAAGGTCGCCGACTCGCACACATATTGGGATCGAGGATGTGTGTACCGTCCCCAAGTGGACCGCACAACAATTACCGACTTGATTTCAAGACTACCTTCACGGGCATGTGTGAAGCAGACTACACGGGTCGAATTCTCAACACGCACTAAATAAAGTACTAATAATAATAGTGACGTCACCATTAACCAATCAATGTTGTCATCAGTGCTTAGTAACAGACAACTGTTTATAGCTCAACACAACGCCGCGAAAAGAATATTGCCAGAGTTGGCAATGTATTAGTCGTACCAGAATCCGATGAAATTTTGCAAATTGTGTGGTTTTGAAGGACACAAATATAAGCTGGATGTGTTTGTTTATTGGTTTATGTTGGTGTCATCTCACACAGTGCACATCTGAGGAAATTGAGTGGGAAACTACAGAGTACACTGGTACAGTGCAGTGCATCGGTCAACATCGAAATCGTGTCACTCCGTCTTCTAATTGAAATTCGCTCAACTGAACTGCATTGCAGTATGCACTAACGTTACAAACACAACTTCAAGTTACAACCGATCAGTTTAGACTGTTCATTGGGATCACGTCTTTACTTTAATGATGGATAGACTAAGGACTTCATTAAATGGCTTATGTCGAGGGGTGTCGTAAGCAAGCTGCACTGCCCTACACAGAGAAGAAACCTTCGCTCACAATATAAATGAGTCGACTGAATGCAGTCGTTCCTACCACAGTCTGACCGTGTGATGACTTGCACTAAATCTGGGCATAAAGAAGCTTTTATGTTGTACTTGTACCTTTACAACTGTGTTTAAATGGTAACGGTTAGTTTCTTTCAAGACAAATGGTACGTAATGATTTGAAACAGAGCATTTCAGATGAATCTGCCTGGTGCCGAGCTGCTGTACATGTTGTAAGTCATTGTAAGTGCTAGTGCTAACAAACACTACAACTACATGTATGTTGTGCTGCTTAGCTAGCTACTGACTCGGTGACTGTGCTAGCTTGCTGATGTTTACTTTGTATTGTAACTTTACAATGCATTAATGTCCTCAAACTTCTTGTTTTATATGACATTGACACTGAAGGTATACTGCACTACATGTATGTGTCTACATGGAAGCATGACTTCGGCAGGGAATTGCAATTTGCATGCTCTGAATGATTTACATGAACACCTGTTATTTTAAGAAAACACATGTAGGCCTACTTCACCAGGAAATTTCACTATGGCAAAAGTGCTACCCCCAGCTAGCTATTTGACAGTAAAGAGAGGACCTTCTGCTCCACTGAGTGGAAGTTCATCTGAGGGTGAGAACTCTGACCTGGAAGACATCCCACCATCACCGTGCAGTAGTACATCTAGTGGTCCAATATATGTACGCCCAGCTGGATTTAAACATCATGCTCAAGAAATCAAGGCATTGAAGTTACGCACATGTAGCTCTGTTAAGTTGAAAAAAAAGATAAAGAAGAATGCTGTTATGACTGCTCCTAAAGACAACTTGTTTTGTCCAGATGTCCAAGATTCTGGAAGGGACAAAAACAATAATAACAGCAATAACAATAAGCTCTCCTCAGTTCCACAGAGTAGGGCCAAACAAAAGACAAAAAAGGGTAAGCATTGTGGTGATTTATTATGTGGAACATAAAGCTCTGGAGTCATATTTGTCCCCTTAAAATCTTTTCAAGGCTTTACAATAGCATGGATAGTGCCACAGAAAGCATGTTGGTTTTCTAAAAATAAGGGATTACAAAACTATTCCCAAAACAATTTGATTCAACAAATGTGTTGCAAAGACAGTTTTTTCCTTTTATGTGATTGTATCCCATGTGGTCCAATACTAAAGATAATTCACATAAATTAAAGAGTTATATAGAATACTGAATTAACATAATACAAGCTTTTGAGAATAAAAGTATTTTTAATTTATTAATAACAACATAAAGTTCAAAAACAACTTTTTCCCTCTGTCCCCTAAAAACATCTTTCCAAGTTGTATTTAGGTTAGAAATTCGATAGCGTCATGAATAGGGCCAATCTACTTCAGATCCTTGGCCCCAGCACCATTTCAATCCTATTTTTTCACCCTCTGAAATGTTCAATTCACCTCGTTTTCCATCCTTAAACTGAGTGATCGAATGCTACTGTATTTGTTAATAGCCCTAAAAAAATGCTGGAATTTCTTGAAAAAATACTACATTTTAGGGGAAAATCAATTGATTTTCATTTCGTGAGTGTGAACTTTTGTTCAAATACTAAAAACCTACTCGAAAAACCGTACTTAGTCGGGTTCCCTCAACAAATTCCAGCAGTAGGGCTACTTAAAAGTACAGTAGCATTCGACCAGTAAGTTTAATGATTGAAAAGGAGGTGGATTGAACATTTCAGAGGGCGACAGAATAGGATTTCAATGGTGCTGGGGCCAAGGATACTGGTGGATTGGCCCTATTTATGGGGCAAGGAACTCGAGTGTGATTTGGAACATGGGAAAGATTTCAGGTCCCAGTGTAGCCAAACTAACACAGTGGATTTTTTTGGGCAGGATTTGAGCAATGTTAGTTCATTTGAATTTTTTCAAAATTAATTTTTGCACAGAATAGGGTCTACCTCATACCTGGATTTTATTTTTGATATTGTATTCAAATTGTATTAAGCTTTGCATTTGGCATAATTTAATTAGCACTCAGAACTTGAATTCATAATCTAAATGAACAAGCATTTAGATTAAAGTATTGTGGCTTTATGAATTAATTTATCAAACTACATGTACTTCATTAGGGCTTGAAATGAACACTGGCCACATTTCTTACATTTTTTCATTTGGCCGTATTAACCCTGTGCAGCTAAACGCCATTCGGTTAGCCAGATCAATTTTGACAAACTTTGTACTGTGATGCTGTGATCATTTGACTGAAATATCTTGATTTGGTAACACTGATCACATCAACACTATTCACTAGGTTTGTCAATATTTATCTGGGCTAGACATGATGTGTAAAGTCTTGGGGTGAATATAGATAGCTTATTTTTGAAGAGCGTACCCTGTCTCAAGTAATAATCGAAGATTATGGCCTAATGCATTCCTGACTAGTAGGCCTAATGCAGCACTGAGTACACATTGCATGCTGAGCTACTAAACAAAATACAGCCCTGAAAATGACTGCACATCTCATGTGTAGTTTGAATATAGCTTTCTAGTTTCTTTAATCATGGATTGGTGATAGTAACAAACGCCATTTTTCATTGCCATAATGAAGATTTATCCTGATACACCATCCACCAAGTGTACGTGTACATCCGTGTAATGAAGCAGAAACACAATAGTGATGCTATAGCAACTGTTGCTATGCAACCTTCTTTCACGTATAAAATAGGTTTCTTTTGATGATGGTGAGCGTTATCAAGAATATGAATGACAGGCATTGCTAAAATACATGTTAATGAGACGAAAACAAATATTAAGAATTGGCATTGCATTTTACTGGTTAGTTTTAAATTTTATTAAACTTGCATACAGTACACAAGTGTGTACCGGTAATGTAAATTTGTCATAATTTTGCAATGTCATCTCATTTATCACAAAGTGACATGCTTGAAAAAATTGTTATATTATATGAATGTTTAGGAGGTCTTCACTTTTTTTTTTACACATTCTTTCTGCCATGAAAATTCTTGAAAATATCATGGTTGCTTAGTTACAGTAATAGTTAAAAACTTGAATTTTTTTGTTTCCATAAAGTGACTGATTGTAGCCTTGTACATGTGTGACTGTGTAACACATTGTGGTTTTGCATGTTTTTTAGTTTTCAGGACCAAATGGATCATGCCATACAGAGCAATGTTGTAGCTGATGTGTTTCATGAGGTGACACAATGCCCTATACTAACACTACGCATGAAATGTGTCACTAAGCTTGTGAAAACCGTGTTTTATGGGTTTTTTATTTCTTTACAAAGTAACGTTTTTGTTGTTCAAAGTAACTACATGTATGTTGCTCATACAGATAGTTCTTTCAATGTCTATCCGCAAAATCTCAAAACACAGGTTTTCTCCTGTGTGGTAATTTAATAAATTTTTGATAAAACAGCTTTTGAAAAAACAGAAAAATTATTTTGTTATTTTTTTATTGCTGCAATTAATTACAAAGGTGCAGCATTGTGACAAATTGTATTTGGACATTGTACATGTACATAATGTATATTATACAAATATTGAATGCATGTGAGTGCAATTTCATAGAATATAATCACAAATTGAAATCTGAACTATCCCATGTAATGAGGTAAAGCTGAGTGAAATGGAAAAGCCAGATTTCACCAATAAATTATATTCTGCGACAATTATGCACAAACAAAATGCATTCAATAGCTGTTTTATACTACACATGTCCTTGGCATTTGACTTTTTTCTTCACACTAAACACATAATAGACACAAAACTCTCTGAAATTCTAAAAATCCCTCTTAAATAACACGGACTTCTCCATCTCTAGACCAAAAACTGTGCTCCAAATGATACATTGGAACAATTATTTTGTAAGAGTCTGCTGTATACTCCAAGTATACCAGTCAATAGTCACCATGGAATCGATTCTCAATTTGGGTTGGAATCAATTTTCAATTTAGATTGGAATCGATTCTCAATTTGGATTGGAATCGTTAAAAAAGCATAAATGGTTTTTAAAATAACTCTCAAGTTCTGTTTTATGGTTAAGGAATCTCATAGTGTTTTCCCTGCAATAAAGCAAAATGTAGCAACTTATAGGAGATTAAGATGCATACAAACATTTATGTAAGACACAGTCCACCAACAAAAGGGATACCAATCATTCTCCTTGACCTTGGATAGTGTTTGGGGATGATATTTTTAAGAAAGGAGGGCCTCATTTATTTTTTTATTTTTGTTTTACTGTTGGCGTCAATTAAATGTTAAGGAAATTTTGTAGCAGATTTCAACAATTTGTCTATGGTTAAATGACCCAACACTAGTTTTGAGACATCTGACATGAAAAAAGGCACACTGAAAATGAAAAGTGAAATTTCTTGCATATAGAAATCAATTTGAATGTGCCAGTGTGTAAAGTTTCTGCAAAAAAGGTACTATTTTGTTTTGTCATTTTGAAGTGAGAAATCAAATTGGTACATAACCACTTTAACAATCAATGGTGAATTAGCAGAACAACCAGCTGATCCTCTTCATGTAAATCATGATTATTAAAAACTTGCCCTTGGTGTTGAGTCAGAGTCATGTACATGTATGTTGACAGTCACAGAAAGACATCTTGCCAAAAGTGTACCCTTCCTGATGCTTCACAGCATTTAGGCCTACCATTCATAGTGATGTATACACTAGGGTTAGGGTTAGGGTTAGGGTTACAGTTAGGGTTAGGGTAAGGAAAATACATTAGTGCTGTGGGAACGTGATGGGTAACCTTTTGAGATCTTTATTCAGATACACTACATATTTCAAATGTTAGCTTTGCTTTGCATTCTGTCATGTTTATCAATGTGTTGTGAAAAAAAAGGCTACAAAACTAGCCATGATCTTTCCAAATAAATAATTTCCTTCAAAATAAATGTACAGCTATGGAAGTTCTTGATAAATTTGCATCAGAGATAAAGAAATTGTTTGGTTTTACCCTGAAACACTGAGTGTAAAGCAAAACTTGATATACTCAGTACTTTCCCGAGTCCTTTAAAAGTATATTCAAACCCACTACCTTTGCCATTCTAGAGCAGATGTCATATGGCAAGACCACTGAGATTACCTGGTAGGAGGCAATTGAAAGCCTTTATTTTAGCAGCAGGTACATGTAGTGCTACAATTACGTCAAAGGTTCCAGGTTCACTATCCCACCTGAGTAATACGCCGGCAGGTAATTCACAGGACTTGAGAAAGTACTGAGTACAAAGTCCTTTACACACATTGCTGTATGGGTAAAACCAAATAAAATGGAAGATGTTCACCATTTTGTTGTTTTTGTTTTTGTTTTGGGGTTTGTTTTTTTCAGGGGTGGGGTTTGTTTTTTTCAGGGGGGGTTAGTGATTACTTTAAGGTGTGGGGTTGTGACATTGTATTATTTTTTGTACAGGCACTGCCATTGTAAAGTTGATTCCTATCAAACAATTTTTTTTAATCTTTGTGTCATTAAGCTCTTAATTCTGAACCATATTTGATTGCTTGTTTTTATTCAGATCCATTGCCTATGAAACTACGAGCTTTACCACAGTCCTTTTGGCAACAACCAAATACAGTCAACACAGCACCACCTGGAGCAATGTATACTGTGTTACCACCCGTCTCTAAAACAGAGCAACCATGTATTGCTGAAATTACAGGTTAGTTTAGGTTTTTTTATTCTCTAATTTTATGTTGAAATGAGCAAGACATGTAAATGACTGTTATTGGGTCATATTGCACAAGGACACTAATAATGGATTTTTGGTGATGATGGTGAACATTAACAACATCATGTGTAGCAGGCATTGCTTAAAAACATGTTAATGATATGAAAACAACTGTAACTGGCATAGTTTTTAATTGGTTAGTTTTTAATTTAAAAAATTAAAAAGAGAACACGTGTGGATTTTGAGAGATGTATGCTGATCACTGTGTTGCGAATGGCATAAAATGATTGAATTCGGCTGTAAAAAGCTGCTTGTACTTATAATTATCTTCAAAGTAAATGTACATTGCAGTAAGGCAATGAACTGTAGAAATGAGGTTGATCGGTAATGATTTCCAATTGGTAAACAGACACCAATAATATGCAAAGTGGCAGGGACATTGTTATTATGAATAGCAGAGTGAAATCCACATGACCTCATTAAGAGAAGGATGCACAGACAGTTTGAATTGAAGATGCTGATATTTCCATTCCTCATTAAAACATGTCAGGATCAGCGGGTGCTTTTGTTAACCCTAGGATTATAATGCAATCCAGTAGCTTACGTACTGTATGTCAAAAACATTGCACTTGGGAATTGCTTTGAATCTGTGTCACAATGAATGTTTCAATACAGTACAAACTGGGTAAATTGTCAATTGATACAATGTGCAACCATCTTGTTTGTGATATGTATACATGTCATTTGTCATTCTAGATTAAATGAATGCAATATTGAGATCACTAGTGGCTGCCCCAAAAAGCATTAACAAGTGTGAACATCGATCAATTTACACGTAATACACAGGGCAAAAACCCAACTCATCGTTTCTCATCTCTGATGCAAGAATTTAATAGTGTTTGAGTACATGTACCTGCTGTTATACAATAGTCTCTCCACACAATGCAAGCTTGATGCTTGGTGCTTGTGGTACCCCACAGCATACAAGCTTGATGCTTGGTAACTTGTGGTGTAGCTGAGTTGGGATATCTTCTCTACAATGCAGAGGGGTCACATAGGTTTGAGTCCTACAATATAGGTGCATACACTGTAAATGGGAACTTTTTCATTATTAGGTGTTCATGCAATACGATTGCAATACGATTGCACGAACACCTCTTGTTTTTGTTCTGGGTTTTTTTGGTCTCCATCTGATCTTCTTCCGGAGAACTCTTCTCTACAGCATAACTCAAGATTGAAACTGAATTGAACCTTAATAAGAGGACGGCGCAAAATTGATGATGTCACGATGACGTCATCGGGTGTCGAATTACAAGGTTTTCAAAGGTGAAAAATTACCATATTTGCTGTATCTTCGTGAATTTTAAAGGTATGATGCTCATAATTTGGCATCTGATAGATCAATACGTCGGCAACATATGAAAAGTTATTGCCAAAATCGTATTCATCCTTTACTTCCGGGTCGTTACCCCTAGGTTGAAGTTTGCCTTTTATTTTTTCCTTCAGAAAGCTATGTTTTGGGCTTTTTTATAGCATAACTCAAGATTGAAAGTTAACTGAACATTGAAACTCATCAGACATTTAAACCTCAAATTTCAAGACAATACAAACCTAATGGTGTCATGATGGTGTCATCGGATATCAAATTAAACAAGACATGCAGTGTTTGTAAACAAAAAACACCGTATAACGTTTCCCCAAAAAAAAACCTTTAACGTCCGGTTTCGACCAGAAGTAAAGGTCACATGGGATCACATTCTGTGGAAGAGTTGTAAAAGGAATGTTAAACTTTCATATGAAGCAAAGATCGTGTATGTATTATTTATGGTTCTTTAGATATGACGATTTACAGTATTTCTCATTATTTTTCATTTTTTATGTTATGACATCATCGATGACGTTATCGTGCCAAAAAAGTTGCGGTTTCGTCTATACACTAAGGTCTAAGTGCATGATAAGTTTCAAGTCTCTAGGAGTGTACTTTTTGCGAAAATTGCGAGAGAAGGTTCGGAGATAAAGTGGGAAAAAAACCCAGTATAATAACAATAGGTTTTCGGGCGGAATGCCCGAACACCTAATTAAATCAAAGTTTCATATATTTTAAAAATCATAACTTATAAACCGCACGTTGGAATTTTACAATCTACACATCATTGGGAAGATGTGTGACAAGTGACGAAACGATACATAGAATGTTATGCCATTTGACCTTGACTTTCGGTTCAAACCGAAGATGAAAAAAAAAAATAATAATAATAACTCCTCAAGTATACGTCATCAGAAAGAGCTCCTAAGACTTAACAAACAGTACACAGTGTGACCTCATTTAACCCTTACCTCCGGTTCAAACCAGAAGTTAAAAATGTATGTTTAAAAAATCGTAACTTCTAAAGCACACATTTTTTATTTATTTTTTTACAATCTTTACATCATTGCGAAAGTATTTATCAACTTCAGAAATGACACACGAAATGCGACCCAATTTGACTGACTTCCGGTTCAAACCGTATGATCAAATTCAATATTTGAAGTAATCATAACTCATTGGAATTTTGTCAACTACACGGCATTACATAGGGCTCCTAGGACTTACCTAGCGCTACACACTTATTTGACCTAACTTTCGGTTCAAATCTTACTCCTGAACCACAAATCGGGTTGATAAATAGAATATCATTAAATCATAATTTGATGACATCGATCACGAACACCTTGTTTTTGTAGTAAACAAAAACTGAATGTCTCGTTTGTTAATGCTTTTGATCACCTGTGAAGGGAAAACATTTCAATCAACAACATTTTTCATATTGAGTTAATCTTGTCAAGCTTGCTCCTATGAATAATAGCACTTATGTTAAAATAACTAAATCATCTTCTTCTTTTTTATATGAATGTTTAAACAATTTTATTCTATTGAAAATTCTAATTTGATCCACCAGATGTGCGGCCAGTTACACCAACGTCAGACCAAGAGGGAAAGCAAACCAAATCAGTGGTGAAATGTGAACGATTAGAGAGACCTCAAAAAACAGTTTCACAATGTGACAGGCAAGATAATAGCAGATCAGTTGAGACATTACAAGATGCATCCAGAGAGGGAGAAACAGACATTCTTGTAAAGGAACGTCTCAAATCCAAGCAACCTAAACCTGCAGCTAGAAGGATACTAAGAGTATCTGCAACAAGTTCCAACCTTCTTGCTAAGTTATTTGATGGAATAGAAAAAGAAAAGAAAGGCAATGTAAACTCATCAATCAAAAGAGGAAGGTAAGCTGATGTTTTCTTTTCTGTGCTTTGTTTCTCACATTTTATTGTATTGTGTTTACAACCTCATTTTTTCTTTTTTTTAAAGTGTATTCAGGAAACCCATACACACATCAAAATTTGTGACCAAAATAACCAAAGCAAATTACATCTGTTGCTTTTTCTTAAATGTCAACACATTTAACTTGTCATCAAAAATTTTACGCAAAATATAGATAACAATGTTGATTTGATAAAACCATAAAAAGGAGAGAATTATCACATAAACACTAAGCCCACATAACGGTTCAAAATGTGGTTCAAAATGTGATACATTTTGGTGCAAAATATAAAATAAGGTATAATATTGATTGTTGATTGTAAAAAAATCTTTTGTTCTTTGCAATGAAGTAATGACATAAAATATACACTCTTGATTACATTTAGTCTGTCAAGCTATGCACTTACCACTTAGAGCACATTTCTTGAAAATTTATATTGAAGAGTTTTAAAGTTCTCTACACCTGCTTTCATTAATACCAATTACACCATGTATAATACCTCTGAGTGGTCCAAATCATTCGTCAAGGTTGAAAGTACCCAACAAAGAAAACCCTCCATAGTCACAACCAGTCTTACTCAAGACTAAAACAAGTTTCGGTAGGTTTGTTACTTATTTTGAAAGCTGTCTGGAGTACTGATGAATTAAAGTTAAACTGTTTGATTTTTAACAGACCTAAGAGAGACTGTTCTCAGTCACATCACAAGCATGTGATTGGTGAAGATCCATATATGATAGATGCTGTTGCAGATGGGCTCCTACCACTACTTAGTATTGAATCACATCGACAGAGTGTTGGACCTTCTTCACATCTATCTGTTGTAGCCGTGAAAGATGGTGATAAAACGCTAACTTTACCATCATTAAGTATTGAACAGAACTATCCGGCCATGTTGTCAGAGCTTGTCAAAGCATTATGAACATCTTAGCAAGTCATTGTGTGTGGAATTCTCACAGGACTTTACTTGTTCTTAGATACATGTATGCGGATAGTGTGTAGACCTTTGGTTCCCAAATAACGGATCCTATACATGTATTTCTCTCCCACTGTTGAAATGTCTGGGCAGGGGAATTGCGAGCATTGATTTTCTTAAACTGTGCTAACTGTTAGTGTTACACCTACACACATGTAGATTCAACTTGTTGATCTGAACTGCTGTTTGCAGGACTTTATCTTGACCTCTATCATCAGGCTTGTTACATGGACTGCTTCAAATTTATCTTGGCTTATTGTATTATCGTCAGCACCAAGGTAACAAATAAATTTAGATACATCCTGAAATATGTTTTCAAAAGTAGTAAAAAAGGCTAACTTTATCTGTGCCAAGGCAAACTGTTTGATTTGATGTTTTCCTAAGTTACAAGTTACTGTTTAAATTTATTGTTAAATACATATATTTATCCAATAAATCATGAAGAAAGATATAATTGAAAACAAATGAACAAAAAAATACATGGTTGAACCCTAAATGTGTGTCAACATTTGTGTATTTATTGCCTCTGGGTTTTACAAGTCTGTTGGACAAACTGAATGAAGACCAAAGATACAAGTATGTGGAAGTTATGAACGTACACACATGAAATGAACAGACATTCATGTACTCGCCACCCAGGGTAAACCAGCTATATGTAGAATGCTTTCTGGTGCACCCCCAAAAAACCTTTTTTTTTATTGTGCAATAGATTTTACACGTACACAAAAAAGGTATGGCTTCTTTTTTTATTTTCCCAATAATTGTTTGTTGAATGAATTGTTGTTGAATGAATAATTGTACAATCCATTGGATACAAAAATTGCTCAGCATCTCTGCAATACAGTAAGCTCTTTTGACATGACTTGGTGATTTTTTTTTCTCTGCATCAGATCCTAGTAGTATCTAATGTAATTGTTTCAATAGGTTTCTCTCATCAGCCCTTTCCTGTATGCACAATATCTTTACAATTACAGACACACCACAATTAGCAATATGAAGCTAGCTTTCATTGTTCAAATTAAAGATTTCAGCAAAGTTTAAACAGCTAGGGTTGTCACTCAAATGTATTACATGTGTAAGTTTGCGCATGTGCTGGTTACATGCGTTACTGCAGTTCACACTAATCAATTCAAAAGAAAATGTGAACATCCCACATTCATAATTTACATGTATGACTGAAGTGTTTGAGAAAATAAAAACTAAAGGCTTCAATCAACATTCAGTGTATCTTATTTTGAATGTCATTTATTATTGGTGAAGATATACAGTGTATACGATAATGTACAATGCAACTTTTTGGCCACACACTAAATGCACAGGACAAACAAACACACACCAGACACATGCAAAATACATGTAGGTCCTACACCTAAAGTTTGTAAATTTGGAGCATCTAGGCATAGCATGTACATACAGTGGGCACTGATTGATAGAATACAGACAATAATATTTTTACATTGAGAGCTCTGATAACATAAAATGTATTCAGCTATTATAATGTAAACAGGGTTAATAATAGCCTCTCAAAGACGATTTATATGATAGATGGAAGAAATGTTCTGCCCTGGAAGCCTTGTGTCCATCAAGCACTCTAATAGTTGTGTCCTTCAGTGCTATTGAAGCCCCTAGATACACCACTGTGACAATGGGTTTGTCCCAAGCCTCTACTGATGAGGACACATGTAAATGTATCGATACATCCAATGTGGATGTCCTGTACTGGTGGTTTCTGCCATTATGCTGGGAGACAAATACGCTTATGTGTTCATGTTTTTTAAACGCACTGTGGCGCATTTTCGCCCAGTGATGTTGAACGCAACTATACAAAACCAAGCGTGACCTGATTAAAGCCTGTGTCTCTCCATGGTCTAATGCAAACGCAAGCATAAGAGACTCCCAATTATGGCGAAAAACACAGTCAGGCCTTAAATAAATTGAACCGTTTTATGAAAAAGGATTGGTCTATCCATGGAGCAATAGTCTATCTATATCAATGTGGCATTTGGCAATCTCAAAGCACCCAGACATATGTACTTCTATGGTAAATGGGTGGTCTGTAAAGTCTTTATGAAACACACCACTGTAACAAATGGACAGTTTAAAGACCTGAAATCACTACATTACTACTTTAACAATTGTGGGTAATTGGTAAATCCTGTGTTTTGAACTTTCTGCACTGCTACCAGTCAGTCAGCAGTGCAGGAGGGTGCTTGGACACCAGTGTGGCACAAAGGTCAGAAGTTCCTATTTGGGGTACATGCAAATGTTGCAGTACTGGCCTTGTAGAGGACCATGACATTACATTTTTCACTAGTTGTATAACTTTATATAAAAGAGGAAGGGAAATGACAAAATCAATTTTGTGACTTATTCATTTTCCAATAGAGTCCTAATGTGAGTGGGGGAAAATTACAAGTCTCTGACCTCATGTAAACATGGTGTAAATTGCCATTGTATTTGATTGACCCTTCCAGTGCAAAATTTGTCAATATCCAAGTTTTCAAATTTCGTTCTGAAAAAGTAAGTTTTGAACCAAAACATCCCTGTACAAAAGTAAGAGACCAATTTTTCTCAGAATGATGTCGTTAGATGTTTAGGATGTTCTTGACAAATTTTGCACCAGAAGGTGCCCAACATAAAGGTCTATAATAGATAGTACTATTTTTATATATATTTGTGGTAAATTGTATAGTTCATATTGTGAATAATAATGAGAAGTACGAGAAATATATTTATGAGGCTTGACTTGTTTTTGTTCAAACTACAGTTTACTTGAGTTCGAATGGACAAATCGAAATAACAAATGCCATTGTCTCTATTGCATTTTTGGTTTATTTTCTGACAAAATCAGTTTACTAATTGCCTTTACAACATATTAATATTGGTATTTTACTTATACTTTGTGGTTGTTGTGGTTTTTAAATGGATGGCTTTACAGACCATAGAAATAGAACCCAGAAAATGCAGAACGAGTTATATCCACACCATGCAGTTGTGGGTCCATTTAACCTTGGAAAGCGCCGCCAACTTTTTGTCTTACATTGACTCGGTGCTTGGGGATTGCAGTCCCCATTATGTTCTTGCATGTCATAATTGAGTTCAGAATGTGGAGAAATGACTTTCTTTATGCTTTTTCTAACTTTCTATGGATGCTATAAGTATCCTGAGGAGATGTCGATAGTATTTATTTGATTTTGGAAGAAAATATTTTTGTTTTGTTTACTTGTTTGTTTATAATTTCTTTGAAAAAGGTAAAAGATTTACTCATAATATTAATAGTAACACACTGACGGCAAAAGTTCCGTTTGACTAAAATGTTTAATTAAGTACTCT
>CM021543.1:5613692-5623824 GCA_010994315.2 Pisaster ochraceus | reverse complement strand
CCCCCCCCCACCACTTAAAAGCAATGCCCCCTGTGCCCCCTCCCCCCACCGAAAAAGTCCTCGCTACGCCGCTGGTTAGAAGTACAGCAGCTTTCCTTTGAGAATCATTTTTCGCTTTGAATTAATGTGATTATGGAAAAAGATGTCAGTTTTAATCCACCCCCCAAAAAAAACTTTGATTCTGAGAAGCGTTACTGTCAGTAACGTTTCTCGGATTGTGTATTCCAAGTACGGATTATTCTTCCTGTGTGGACATAACCGCTACGGATTTTTGTCAATATCTCAAAAACACTACCACCTTTTGAAATGAAATGTTCACAGGTTAGGTTTATTGTATCTTCATTTATATAAGATTAAAACAACCACACGGTTCCAAAAACCAAAGGTATACATTCCCAGAATAAGTCTGAAGTCCAAGTTGAATAACACAATGTAAACACATTCATTTCCATGCATTTTAAGTATTTTATTAAATCTTAAATGTTTTATCAAATCTCGGATTGTAGCTCTTGTGTAATAAACTTTATGCACTGATTATGTTTTGTTATGTTAGATATATATCATGCAGACTTGCAATTAACAAACGGTCTATTATTGAACATTACAAGAATTCATAACTTGTTAGGCTTCAAAATATACAGACATATTTTAAACCAACAAAACTGACATGTTTTTGGTTTAAATCACCAGGACATTTATTATTTAAAGTTGCATCATTGGGCAGACAGGCTGGCTTTGGCATGATGTAATTAAACTCTCTATGACAAACCTGATTGGTGATATAACAACCATTCAATGTACGGCAGTGTTATGTTATAAATGAGAGGTCTAGCTGTGGGGTATACACAAATCCACAGAAGGCAAGTCCAAAATATGGTCATCATAACATAATTCTCAACATTTGCTTGAAACAATGTAATCAATCAATGAGGATATTAAGATATTTAATTATACGGTGTATTAAATGATTGGGTTTTTTTCTGAAAGACTAAATTCATTTCAGTGTTGTAATTTTCTACAAACACACCATACAACCAATCTGTGAATATGTCATGATATTAGATGGTGAAATCTTTAGTGAAAACTCTGGGATAAAATGGTTTACTTTTGTGTGTGGAATGTTTTGACATTCATATTGGGCTTTTTCTATTGTAGCAATTATAACAAGCCATGGTTAGATGGAGGATCCTAGTCTGACAGCAATGCAGATGGAACTCCTCTGGAGGATTCCTACTAGTGTTAACCTAAAAATCTGTCAATTTTCAGATTCAAACTTATATTTTTTTCCCAACATGTAATTACCCACTCTGAACACTGTGTTAAAACACGTCGGATAACGTGTTTATCTGCAAATCTTTCTTTGGACAGACTTATGGCAGACGTTTTTAAACTCCAGCAACAACTTTGAATTTTCCTCAGTTTTTTGCTGACAGCCAGAAGCTGATGTTTATATCCACCAGCAGATTTACCGTGATTTAAATCATTGGATAGATAATGGGCTCTGGAAAACATGCCTTATAAAATCCCTTTCCCGGGTTAATGCGTAACCCTCCGATTATACACATGTGGCATACAAAAATGGACAGGCTGCCACCTTTGTCTATCATTATATTCCACACACTGGGCGGCTAGTGTGAGTGTTCTGAGATTCCAAGGTTCTGGGAATCACAGTGGATGCCAACTCAATTTTCTCACACGACAACATCAAATACCAGAACTAATTATTAAAATATGACAACCTTTGTTGTCTTTTCCTTGCGATTACTCAAAAAGTTCCAAAAAATAATATCGTGGATGGCCACATTAACAAAATATATATACCAATGTGGGGTAGTTATTAGATGCAAGTTATCAAAATGACCTTCCTGAGACAGTCTGTCTCCCTCCCCTTTAAAATAATGTGCAAAAAGCTGTAAACAAATAATAATAACTTGTTAACAGTCCAATGTGTATTTATTCCTGTGTGGGGTTTAATAGCACATAAACAGCGGAACTGCAATTGTTTATAGAATTAAGATTTATGACTTCACAAATAAATCAAGGAAACCCCACCTTGGAGACAATCATCAGTCATGTTCATACTGGCATACTTGCATGTGTTGAGATTTCCTGGAGAAAAATTTGTTTTATATGCACAACAAAGTCTTAAGCTGTATAATTTAGTGCATTATATGTGTCAAAATTCAACTCCATCCATTTTTGTAATAATGTGATAATATAAGATTCATGAACACAAGTCAGTCCAGAAATTACCTGCACATTACCTAACTTTCAAAATGTTTTGTTTGAAGTAAAGGCGCACACAGCAACCTGATGGTATTCATACATCTTTTGCAAAATCAGTCCAGCACATAGCCAAGTATCTCCATGTAGCACATTTACCATTTGGGGTTGAACTTTTTTATTAACAATTCATTAATCAAATAATTTGAATTATTTAACTGAGCCAATAAATTTAAGGAATCAAAGTGTTGATGCATGATAAAGATCCCTCTTTATAAAAGCTAAATACATAAACCTCGTCATGCAAAGACCAACTCACCCACAGTTGTCCAAACAATCAAGTTGTTGAAATTAAGGTACATATGAAAGTGAAGCCCACATCATGAATACAAATGAACCAGACTTTGCAACATGACGGCTGACTGCAGTGTTCAAAATACAACAAATCAATACAATTCATTTCACTAATTATTTGCTTGGTTTTAAGCCAGTATTTACATGTCAATTTTGTAACTTGTTTTTCTTTCTCCAAAATGAACTCAATTTTCATGATGGAGTTCTGAGTATTTGGAAGCCCTCACAACACTTTTCACAACTGTTTGGTTGTATACACAATAAAGCCGTGTTTATTTTGAAAAGCAAGAGATTGTTTATGCATTGTGTAGGGGAAGATTCTGTTGGCCAAAGTGGTAAATAATAAGTCACTTCAATGTGTTATACAACAGCTTTTAGTCAGCTCAAAGTACAGTTTAAGAGACATATACAATTAACATGCAAAGATTTTTTTCAAGGTTTTCTGTGGTTGGAAACAGTCAGTTCATTTGAATAGAGTGGATTCAAATACAATCTTCTTGAAAGTGACAATATTTCAGGCTGAAATAATTCCTCAGTGGTAACATTACCAAATGGAAGTGAACTTTTGGATTCAAAATGTTTATATTATCATCAATATCATTAGGAATGTCTTCCTGGGTGAGTTAAGTCTGTAAGTTATCAAGTCTATTTGTTATCTTGATCATATCCAAGCAAAGAAACCCTTCATATGATGATTACTAACATGAGTTGAATAGGTCACATTCAGGAGTTAAACTAAAATATACATTTATATTATAATTTATTAGTTTCTATGACATCAAAAACTACCCAAAGGCAGGCAGGTTTGACGTTATAAAACATTCTGGCATTTCAAGAATAGCAGTACACATGTAGCAGTTATCAGCATATCAGATTTGTGTTTAAAAAAATGTTTCTCAAAATTCCATAAAGTTTGTTATGAAAATGAAATAGAGGACAAAACATAATGAAATACTTGTAACTATTTTCATGATTTTTACTTTTAATGATTTTATACATGACAGATACATATATATGCAATTTCAAACTGGTTTTGTGAAAATGAGACCTGCATAGTTTCTACAAGACCAATGAGTTGGTGCAGTAACATGTTCTTTGCCAAGTTTTCCTACTAAACAGTTGAAAAGACAACAGGAAAATGTCAGGCATAGAAAGGAAAGAAGCTGCAAGAGACAATAGTGGTCTCCCTTTCAAAAACAGGACAGACAACCTGAAAGCATGGGCAAGAGGTCTGAGTAGCCAACCAAAATGTTCAATCTCTGCAGCAGCCACCTCTCTCTCTCTAGTGGTTAGGGTTACTTGAACTTCAACTGAGTTTCTTTAAGTATAAGATAAGACTGATTACTGCAAACAACTTTTTGTACAAAGGTTCCACAATTTGCTTTTACTTCACCCTTTAACCTAACACCCAATGTTGTGTTGAAATTACCTTTGTTCACTCCAAATTTAAAAGGGGACCTTCATTATCACTGTCTTCAAAAACATTCCTGTACTACAGAAAATCAGACTCCAGACACTTCTGACTGACCTTTACAGCATGATGGCAAGTACCACAATAAGGTGGGCAGAACTATATGGACAGTAAGACATGTTTGCAAAACCATTGTCAACTATACATTATGTGTCAACAAGTTTGTTGTGACTGTTTCTAAAAAGAAACAATTTCAAAAAAGTATTGAAATTGCCTCAAGCCACAGAGAAATGAAACTGAAATTAAGTGCTTATATACGATCACCTTTATACCACTTTCATAATGTTGCTGAATGCCGAATCACAATGTCATCCATGAAATAAGATCCTAGTAATTATGTTCTAAACCTTTCTGTGGACAAAACATTGTGAAGACCAATTGGTTAAAGAAGGTATAACAGTAATACTTATATCCAGTTAGCCATGTAAGTAGAAGATACTGGTAGCTAAATGTTTTAAATGCTTACAACTTGCATACTGAAAGAACCATGCTTTTTAACTTTTAACACTTGCCAGCTGGTCTACATAAAGTTAACATTTAAAAAATATATATTTTGATCAAGAACATTTAAAATATAAATATATATATATTTATATATATACAAGAACAACTGACTATTTTTGTAGCATGTTACTCTCACTACAATTATCCCAAGATACAGACACACTCCTTATAAAGCAATGTATGCTTCAATGCTAAGAGAAGACCTGGATGCCTTTTTGTAAGAGTTCTAAGCATTCAAATTGACTTCAATATTATTACATGCACACTCTATACATTGTATCATCTTTAAATCCAAAGAAATGCTTAAAATGTGAAAAAATCTACTTGAAAGGCTCACACAAGATACTTTTTATTAAAAGATAAATCAAACAAGCAATTATTTCACAATGAAATTAGCATTTTATTTACAGTAATAACACTTGTTTATCATCCTTTTTGATGCCGTCTGTTTAACTGATGATTTCCATAAACATAACTCTCCTTACACCCTAAGCAGTAATGACAATGTGGAACTGAAAAGGCAAGCAGGAAAACTTTCCCAAAGAACTTGAAAATGAGTAGTTGAAGAAGGACATGGCAAATTTCTTCATAAGCGAAAAAAGGCATAACAGGTGATACTGTGCAAATCAAAATAAACCACCAAACTATACACACAGTATGCTGTCAACTCTTGCTAAAGCTACAATGGTTGACAGAAGAAAAAACACAAAGACTAAAATCCAATGAGGAAACCTTGTCCCTTAGTTGAATACCACCGTTAAATGGGAGTGTAGATTGTACAAAAATGAATGCCCATAGTTGAAAGTAAACCACCTAGGATTATGCACTCATAAGGATTGAGGTTGCTTGCCTTTCACCTCTGTGGACCCTGGTTAGAATCCCAGGCTGGAGCCTTGCACGCGGACAGTCCCTACCTGATTGCATGGGGTTTCCCTATCTTGGGTTTTATTCCATCTTCTACAGCTGACATGTTTTCAACCCGGCTCTCCTTTTGAAAGTTTCTATTAAAATGTTTTGCTGACTATAAATGTGTAATTCACATTAAGATAAGCTACAGTAGCAACTAAAATGACAACTGTAGCTGTTTGAGAATCAACATAATATCAGGCTAAATAAGCATGTCACTGTACATGCACATCAACATCATTTTAGCAATTTGCATGCCTTGTTTCATTGCTGAGATGCTGTTACGCTGGCGTTTGCATCACAAGCAAGCTTTAATGCACCATTATGCTAGCACTGCATAAAGTTGCATCAACATCATTGGTCCAAGATGCCTACAAATCTGAACATTGTGTGCAATGAATGGAATAGTGCCTACCCAGTGATGACAGCACCTAAATGTCACTCTAATCCTTCTATTGGCAGTCATGGGCTCCAATCCCTAACAATAATGAATGTCGTTTGCACTTTTACAAATCACAATGCTTTCAGATTAAATGTTGAACTACAATTTTTAGCAATCTAAAATAAGGTCATAATGAATACCAACATGTTGAACCTTTGTGATATGTATATTATGATATGGATGGGCAGCTGAACTCTCCTGTTGGATACACAGCATGCTAAAGATACTGCAGATTACTGATGCTATCATCACACCATCGTACTCTCTATCTCCTGACTACGTGATCTTGCACGAACTTGTTCAGGTACACTACTGAAGCTAGATGAATAACCTATCTCCTGACGAAGCTTCCTTCCTAATGCTCTACCAAGGGATCCCTAGCAAGTATAATTGAAACAAAATGTACACAACTTAATTGGCCATGGAAACAAAACTAATCAATAGACCGATTGCACGACCAATGTCACGTGACCTACAGTGGGTGTAAAACATCAACAAACAAGGCATCCTCCATAGGAATGTGCCATTGTTGTAAAGTACATGATAATTGTTGCATTTGATCCAGACTTTTCTGTCTGGAAATACCGGTATGTGAAGAATATTCCAGAGTCTATAATATGCCGGAGTGGCTGAAAAAAGCTTAGCAACTGTGTTATTATTTACTACAAATAAAAATAAAGCCAACTCCTGGTGTATGGATTGGTCACAGCATAGTCTTTGCACGTCTTTGCCATCAGCTAAGATGACGTAGCACCGACTATATGTCCTATCTTAACATGTAAACATTGGTCGCGCAATCACTCTATTAGCATCCCACTTGAGCCCATTTAAATTGTTCTATTTGGTTAGTTTTGTGTTTTTCAAGAAAAAGTTATAATGACTGTTCCACAGGAAGAAAAGGTACAATGGGGTCATGTTCATTAAGTTTGTTAACAATAATTGAATACTTTCAGATGATACATGTATTTCAGTCTTGAAAATCTATTGTGTATTTCAAAATACGTAATTGTTAAAAATAATCAACACTGTGACACAAGATGTGAGTTGGACTGTGACTGACATGTCAACTTGACATAAGTTGTTGTATGGTTGATAAAGGTAGGCCAACAAAACACATGTATGATTTAGCCAGACTTGTTACATGGAATAACTAAGCAGTCAAAGCAAATTTACAACTTGTCATAGATTAGCAACATTACATGACATCCACCGTTTGCATGTCATTCAACTTATCCTATGTGAGTGATCAGGATGCATTCTGCACATTCTGCCCATTAAGTGTACCACATGCAGTGTCAACAAATAATGTGCTTGGCCCAACCTTACACATCAACCGCTCCACCTTTATTTTGACAGATTTACGTGCTCAAATTCTCACCCTTCAACAAGATAAACCAAGAGTTCTTGTTTGTGCTTGTTAAGTTAGTCTGTTTGGGGATTTCCCCGTGGATATTGTACACAAAGTAAAATTGTGTTTTGAATTACCCAGATCATTTTTAAAGTCCTCTTTGTCAACAGGTTGACGGCAAAAACCATCTTGAAAGACCAGCAAAGAGCACTGAGTGTAGCTAGATTTGGCTGCACAATGTAATCCAGTAATCAGATACATAGCACCTAGCACTCCCTAGCAGCCCATTGCGCTGTGCTTAAAGCTTCTTTTAATGGTTGGAATGGGTTTTTTTTTTAGAGCCAATGTTTGCTCTAGCAATGCATTAAATAATCTTTTTCACTTTTTGACAGATAACCTCATTCATAAAAATGCTTCATAGAAAAATAAGATTTTGTAAACCTGAATACATTTTGTAGATTTGTCTTAGTCCAAAGAATGTCTCTAGATTCTGGTTATGTGGACCTTTGTCATTCTCAGGTCCATACTTTGTATGCGGACCTTTGTCATTCTCAGGTCCATACTTTGTATGTAATGAATGCTCACACCTCCATTGTACACTTACAAGAACAACGCAGGAACTGTATGTCTTTTTGGTAGCTACACCAACTGCAGGGCATAACAAATGCAATTCAACAGAACCTCAGAGATCTCCAAGGCCTGCCATTTACAGGTTTAAAAAAACTAAGACTGAAAATCTGAATCTTTAACCAAAATTTGGGGTCAAGTATCTGGCCCAGTCCTCAGTAGGTTTCACATGTTTGTTTCTGTCAATATCATTGGAACTAGTTTACCATTTTTACCAAAGGGTAAACATGTATGCCATGCTAATATTGTTTTATTTTTAAAAACTTGATTAAAAAAGAGAGCCTACCCTAAATGTTGGTTTGGGCCTGCTTTTATCATCATTAGGGCTGGTATAAGATCTCTGAAATGATCTGCCAAGCGTTCCTCCTCCACTACTCCTCCTGGGGCGATTTTCAATTGCAGCATTGAACAGATCCTGTGTGGCTCTACACATCAATGCAGAAAACATATCTCAAGTCAGTATCAATAACTTTTCAACATTGTTAAGTGAGACCCATTCCTTTAATGGTTAGTATTTGAATGACTCTTGCAATCCTGCACACAGCTCATGGGCACAAACATACAGACATTCCTGGTTTCAATTCTGCATGCTTCTGAGAAGCCTTAGGATTCACTGCTAAACTGCGACAAATACTGACACTTTTGTTCAAGTTCAAAACTTGTGGAAGTTTTGACATGGAACATTCATGAAAATTTGTTGTTAACTTTAAAGCAGCCCATGTTAAATAACCATCAGTGAACAAGCCTCAAAGCTATGTACAAAGTGCCTGTACAAAAAAAGTAACCAAACTAAACTACATCACAAGTTATTTTCAAAATGTATTCAACATCTTTATACAATCTTCTTATGATACAGTTTATTCTCAAGTCTCACAAATAATTTCCTGATTTTGGCAAAAATACCATAATTCAAGGCAACACTGTCACAAAAAGATACTATTACCCAAGATTTTCTCACCAGATATTCAAATACCAATGTTGGCCCTGATCACAGACGAAAGTAAAACAATCTGAGACCCCTGGCAAGTTGACATTATAAGGGGCAAAAAAAGGGTACAAATGTCAATTTTGTAAGGTTCTAAAAACATCTTTTAATCACTTCACCTCAGATGACATCAACTAACTCTTAAATATTAAATTCAGCTTTAATCGATTTCAATCAATTTAAGATGACATCACTCTACTGATTGAATAACCTGCCAAGACCATGTAAGGTTTATTTTCATGAAAGTTCCATTTCAATGAAATGAAATATCACAAAGTCAATCTATTTACCTGGCTGGAAGAACAATGGAATTGAGTTCTGTGGTTAAGTGTCTTCTTATAATTGTTTTACTTGAAGGAATTCCCAGAGCATTTGCCATGGCATCTGAATCAAATGATGGTTCCAATACCATCAGAGCACCATGGACACCACTGTCCAACAAATTGTCAGCATACTCCTAAAATAACAAGGAATATCAACAATATTGTTAGTGTGACTTTATAATAAATAACATGTATATTTTCAATTTTTATCCTGATGTATGCAATGTCTCAAACTAACCTTTGGCTACAAGTGCAGTGTTTTTAATAAACCAGAACAATAAGACTAACTAGACATAATTGCATTTGTGCACAAATGCCGAGCTGTTTCGCCATAACTTTTTCAAATTACTCAACTGGATATGAAAGTTGTTTTGTATTCAAAGCAGTTATGACGAATTAAGCCTGTTTAAAAAAGAATTTGGATTATACAACATTTTATAAGCAATTTATGACTAAAAGGTGCAAAAAATGGAAAAGAAATCATAACAAATCAGGTGATGACGTCATCATGACGTCATTTCAGAATTTACAAGAACTTGCCAATATCTAACAACCTACCAAGTTTCAACATGATCGCACTAATACTTTGGGAGATATACGACTTCAAAAAAAGGCACCTTTAATGCTGCGTCATGTGACCCCCGATGACGTCATCGATCTGAAATTTCACACGTATGATGGCTGTCTGACGATCAACATATGTGTAAATTTTGAAGTGATTACACAAAACTTCTCCACACACATCTTCAAAAAGACCATTTTGAACAGTTTTCAACCTGCCGCTAGAGGGCGCTCGTGCGTATCGTGATGTCATTGGTATATTTTTTTAAATGCACTACCTTGCCAGACACTAACATCGTTGAAAGTATTTTCATAACATTTAGCACTTTTGAACTAGGAGGCACTTCCGGTTTCGACCGGAAGTAGAGGTCATGTGAGGTCACGCACA
>CM021543.1:5548959-5566955 GCA_010994315.2 Pisaster ochraceus | reverse complement strand
ACGGTGCCGACCAAATACCAACGTTGGCCCAATGTATGAATGTTATCTGGGTACCGTGTGACGCTTTCAGTCTCAAGTAGGCCTACGCATTTAGTTTCCCTGGGCCTTCTCTCGGAAAAGCAAAATACTAATTAATCTAAAAATATTCTCAAGGGAAAGTGGTCTTAAGAACTTCATAGGATGATACTTACATGTTGTTAGTATGGGGGTGCTTTGGTTTTACTGCGATCCCAACTATAGTTGAGACGCCCCAGCTTGAACACTCGATCAAGTTGGGACGAGTCAGTCCCAACTGTAGTTGGGATGATTGTCAAGTTGGGACGGAACTCCATAAGGCGGCGGCGGTCAGCAAACACTCCCACAAAGGAGCTTGTGTTGGACCATGGAAGCAACAGGCTAGCGCGTAAAGTTAACCTTTCTATGATTGGACGGTAGCATGGAACCGTGCTTTGGGGGGGGGGGGGGGGGGGGGGGTGTTATAAACTTGAATCAACTTCCTTGTGCAAACAACTGAGTACGGAAGCTTAAAGTGACCATCCGCGTTTCCGAGTTTCCAAGATATTTATCTCGGAAAGGTGGAATACTAAGACGTCTTTCCCGATATCTTTTATACGAAAGACGTCTTTCCCTGATATCTTATCTTGGTAAGACGTCTTCCCCTGATATCCTATCTTGGAAAGACGTCTTTCTCCGATATATTATTCATGAAAGACGTCTTTCCCTGTCACGGAGGCTGTTACGCTTAGGTCATCGTGATACCATACCCGAGAAAGACGTCTTTCATACAGTATCACGGAAAGATGTATTACCGAGATACTTTATCACGGAAAGACGTATTTCTGAGATACAATATCATGGAAAGACGTATTTCTGAGATACAATATCATGGAAAGACGTATTTCTGAGATACAGTATCATGGAAAGACGTATTTGTGAGATGCAGTATGACGGAAAGGCGTATTTCCGAGATACTTTATCACGGAAAGACGTACTTCCGAGATACAGTATCACGGTAAGACGTATGTGTAAGATGCAGTATGACGGAAAGACGTATTTCCGAGATACTTTATCACGGAAAGACGTACTTCCGAGATACAGTATCACGGTAAGACGTATTTCCGAGACACAATATCACGGAAAGACGTATTTCCGAGATTTTAGATCTCGGAAAGACGTCCTTCCGGCCAAGTTACAGTATCAGGGAAAGACTTCATCTCGGAAAGACGTCCTTCCGAGTTACACTATTAGGGAAACATGTCATTCTGAGATAATTATCTTGGAAACTTGGAAACGCGGATGGTCACTTTAAGCTTCCGTAACACTGAGGGCCGCAGTTTGTAAAAATCGTTCGAACTGCTTTTCGGGAAACAGGGAAGCAGAAAAGTGGATTTGTCCGAAACAAAACGTTCGATCTGCTTTTCGGTTGGCTGAAAAGTAAAAAAGTGGATTAAACCATTGAATTCCTTCCTCTATGGTTCAACCTGCTTTTCTGATAGCAGAAAAGCAGATGTCCACTTTTGAACCTCCATAGGCCACCATAATTATAGTTGCGAATTCAAGCATGGAGGATTTCCTTCCTCCATGATTCAAGATACCGAGCTATTTGACTAGGGTGTGCGAGTTAACTCGGGTACGAGTTGACTTGGGTATGAAAACCAGAGATGGCCCAAAACTACGGAGCGCCGTTTGTCAACTAATTGTTTAGCGTATTGACATGTTTTACCGGTTTGTAGATATAAACCATAATAAGTGTTGTCCAAATTATTTTGTGGTTTACATACAATCAACGCTTATAAACTATGGTTTATAAACCATGGAAATTGAATTCATTATAAAACCTTGACCTTGACCTACATTGACCTAAGCCTTTCACACCATCTGGGTGATGTGTGATGGCTTCTGCATGACCTCCAGCCAGATCTTCCTATCTTGTGATGTTCTGGTCGCTTCTGTTATTGATCCTACTAGACATCTGGTAGCAAAATCAGCATTCTAACCATTTCTTGGCTGGTCTGCCCTGGGGTCTATCACCATGACTATAAGAAGTCAGGAGTATGTTTGGGTAGCGTAATGGTCAGTATCCTGTTTACATGGCCAAAGAAACGCAGCCGTTTTTGGCTATACTGTCCAGAATGGTTTCATCCAGTCCTAGAGTCTCCCGAATTGCTGTTTTTCGTACTATCTAGTCTGGTCCACCCAAGATTTTCCGGAGGTAATGAGCCTGTTCTCATCTTCCTTTTTCAGTGTCCATGTTTCTGATCCATACATAAGGATGGATAGGATGAGTACCTTACATATTTCAAGCTTTGTAACACCTCTAATGTCTTCTGCTGTCAGAAGATTCTGAACAGCACACCCAGGGCTTTTCCAATCATATAGATAGGTTGCAATATGACGTAAGTCGGCCATCTTTACAGGCAATTGGAACACACAGTCATGCGTTTTGCGCAAGAACGGCGTGCAGCACGCCCACATTTCACAAAACTCAATGCATGATTGGTTAGTAAACAGTGCGGCTGCGTTAATAATTTAAGCACTTGGCGCGCCTGCAAGCCAAAATGCAATTTGGCCGTAAAGATGGCGTCTATTGGGAACTATCTATTCTTTATGTCCTCTGTTCATTTTCCTGATTGAGTGATGGTACCTCCCAGGTAAACACATTTTTTCACCTGTACTAGCTTGGTTTCACCTATGCTGATGTTAATGTCTTGCTGTTGTTTGCTGATGACCTGGACCTCTGTCGTGGTAATACTGATTTTGAGGCCAAAGTTTGAGCTCCACTGGTGCACACAATCTACAATGGACTGGAGGAACTACTGTCGTCAGCGAAGCAGAGGTTGTTGATCAGATGGCCTTGGGTGTCATAGGTGGCATGCAACATAACTATTTCTAGGATGATGTTGAATAGATGTGGTGATAATACACAGACCTGGCGTACACCCACAGTTGTTTGGAACCAGTCTGTCATTATAAACAAGGTCTGTAAATCAGTTTATAAACCAAAACAAATTAAGTCATCATAAACCATGAAAACTGACAAGTGGCGCCCCATACAAAACAGCAGCACGATTTATGAGTCTAGTCAGTCCGTACAATTTCAATGCATAGTGTGAACACGAATCGGAATAGTCACCGTGCCAAACGATGTTGCGGCACTGTCTTACAATTTTGTTTTCTTGTCTCACCGTGCTTAAAACAGAATTGCCAGTACCCGTAAGCGACAGGTTTTCGACAGCAATGTTCCATAATGAAATGAAGGTTAGCATATTTTTGGTAAAACTTACATTTGCAACTGACTAAAAAAGTTTGTCAAAAATCCTTTCACACTTTCTAAGGAATTTGGGGGGATTTTATAATTGCATGCCACACTGACTCACTAACACTAAATTAAAACACAGCGTCGCTGAACTGTCGTCCTGACCTTACAACCAGACAACCAGTCAGTCTTGGCCAAAAAGCTGGTGGTCAGTTTTGAGTAATGAATTTTACCGACGTAACCTGAACTCTTGTCTTACCCACAGAGAAATACTTACGGAATGTATACAGACGTGAAGAGGCACTTTGAATTGTTACAAAGTGTAGAAATCATGATAATAAGCCATTTCCGGTTTTACAAAATTACGGGTTTGGGTATGGGAAATCTTTCTTGACAAGGGTGCTACCCCCATCCATAGTATTATCTGATTATAGTACAACAATTAATATGGTTAAATACTAGAATAGCAATGCCAATAAACAGCATACCTGATGAACAACATTTTAAAAATTACCGGTAGATTTTTTGGGGCATGAGAGTGAGATGAGACATCCTTGCTCTAAGATTAGACTGAAAACCAGTGTTCCGATCGCAAGATTGAAATGCATGCTAGCTAAAGAGGGAGTTCAGACTACTCGTCCGTTTGACAACTCGACAGGTATGACAACTTGTCCGGTCGGACAACTCGACGGCTGATTTTCAAAACTGTCAGACAAGTCGACTTTTGATCAGACAGCTCGACGGATGGAGTTCAAATCATTCTGGCAAAAGGAGGATTTGTGTGACAGATAGCAGCTAGATGTCCGCACGGCCTGACCGCCCGGCATGGGTACGAGCGTACTGTGACTGGGCACAGGCGTCCCCCGGGGATGGGGGACAAACGCAAAGATGGCGGGCGTGCATGGGGTCATTCGCGTGCCGGGCCTTTGGGTGGGGCGGAACTCTATGAGCGGGCAGCTTATAATATTATATAGGCCTATATATATAGTATAGGCCTATAAAAGAGAAAATAATGACACCTAAATACATGTGTAGTATATAAAAGGGAAAATAATGACACCTATAGTATAAAAAAGGGAAAATAATTACAAAATGAATTGTGCAAACAGAAACTAATGTTTTAATTGGCCAGAAGTGCCCCTTACAAAATGGTGCATCCCCGTGGCCCCCTCTAAAAGTTTACCTATAGTTGGGTGTGACTGAGGGCTACTGGCGGCCGGAGGCAGGATATTATGTCTACCGTAGATTGGGCAAAGCATGACTCGAACAATATGTTTTGTGCAATTCCAATCGATTGGCAGACTCAATTAATTTAATAATTGTCTATTTCGAATTTAAATATATTTGGCTCTTTATTACCCAGTAGTTTTCTTTTTGTAGGGCTCTGCCAGTGAAGAAGTGTATCGCAACTGCTTGAGATGGAATTGAATCCCAAATGATTCCCAATATGAGCCTTTCCCTGGATCCCTCCACATGATATTTTGCTTCCCCTTTTCACTACAAGTATGTTTCTATGTTTACAAAATTATCAAATTATATAAAACCAGATGACCAGTGATTAACCAATGGCAAGTTGAACCGAAATAGTTATGGCCAGTTACGGCCACGAAAACACAACCCCATTCACCCGTCGACTTCACTGTCATGACCGTCGACTTGTCTTGGCACTCCGTTGAGTTGTCTCACTGGCGAGTTGTAAAATTGTCGAGTTGTCCGACCGGATGAGTTGTATTACCCGTCGAGTTGTCAAACTGTCGAGTTGTCAAACAGACGAGTTGTCTGACATCCCTAAAGAGTAGAGTGTTCTTGTTAAAAAAAAGATTAGTGTCAACAGTTAATGTTAAGCTACCAACATTTTTTTATTTACTCTTAAAAAAAAACTTTTACAAAATGACAAGTTGTTGGTTGTAGAGAGTGTGGGTTCTGGCTTTTTTTATATTTTACCATCCATGTTATTTTTGTCTTACGTACATAGTCCATGACCTAGTTATTATAAAATTGTGTATCTGGCAGCCACTTCATGTCTCAAATTTGTGGAAAAAATCCACAAGTCCATATAATTTATAAGACCTAGAAGCAAGATGAGAAAACATGCATTTAAATGCTTTGAACAAGCACCATGACATGGAAGAGACATTTTATCTCATTTGTCTTTTAATGTGTATTCAGAATTTTTCATTACTGAATAGAATTGAAAAATAGAATTGAAAAGACTTGAAGTCAACATTTGAACATAATTTGTTTCTGTTCAAGTTGTTACAATTACATAGTGATGTATTGTTATTGAAGTGAAAAACATAAGACCATCGGGCTTGTCCGGTCATGAGTTTACTGGCCAGAAGCTAGAATCACTGGCCTCGGGCTTGCGGTCAAGTGTAAAATTCGAACCTTGCACTTAATCTCCCTTAAGGTGAAATTACATCCTTACCTGTCTAGAATGTATGATTCAGAGAGGCACAGGCACTGTTGATTGTTACAAAATGTCAAAATCATGACAAATATTAACAAGCCATGTATTGGAGCCTATGGTCATGATGGTGGTCTTTACAACGCTGCTTGCTACACTCCATTTTAGTGCCTTTGGGCATGAGTGCGCAAGAGTTCCTTCTGCTCCATAAAAAGTGCCCTTGAATTTTGCTTTTTATTTGAAAAGAGGAAATAAAGTCCAACATCCATTAAAAAAATCAAGTAAATCTCTTAAAAAGTGGTGCCAGGTGCAAATGGAAAATTTTCCCTAAGTTAACATGTTAGAGTGATAATGCTCTTAAAAAACCTCCACTACTAAAAGAAGTGCCATTAATATTGGGAAGCCAGAGGTTGCATTTGTTTTATTGGTTTAGGCCTACATCATGAAAAGATGTTTTTCAGTGTTTGGTGTGCAGACGATTATGTTTCAAGGCAGTTTGGACTTGGTGTCACTTGCACAAAATTGCAATAATCGCAACCCTCCATCTTGAGAGTGGAAGATTACAATTATCCCAACTTGGTGTCACTCAGTTACTGTTGTAATTTCCTTCCTTTATGCCGATCTTTAAACATCAACAACAACTTTGGTCATTTATGACCATAAGCATGAGTTATGTGTATTATTTCAACCAACATTCTGTTTTAAACACAACCTCCGGCTACTTCTGACTTTGACCAATACTCCCCTTTGTGTCTAAAAACCTGACCTTTTTTGTCAGGATGTTAGAAAAATCGAGCAAACTTGTCTGTATCCATCCTCAACTATTTCTCGGTCAATATTCTTATCTTACATGTACGTATTTGTTTGTTACAAAGCAATAGGGTATACCACAACCACTTGCCTCAGAGGATTTTTAAGAAAGGCAAATATTGTAAAATAAAAACAGTGGATGCATTTTATGAGTACAATATGTAGCGGAAATCACGAGGTAAAATCTGGACAGTTCCATTTTGTGAGGCAAAAGGAACAGTCCTATTTTAATTAGTGATTACATGCCTGCTACCGATACAAAATTCATTCTATGTTTCATATAGTCTAGGCCTACCTCACACATACAATGAACTATGTGAAAAATATCATATGACAAGGATATGTCCTTGTCATTTGATTTTTTTCCACAAAACTTATAATTCATAACCAATACATGGTACCCTATGTAAAATCTATTAGTGGACACCAAGGTTAGCTGTGAAGTGTTATGAAGATATTAATCAACATTAGGTATGGAATAAATGAAACTGGCACATTACGTGTGTAATGTAAAAAACATGGATTACATGCTCCTCTAAGCTGTCAGTTTTCTTCATAATATACATTTGAACTACAAAATGTAGGCCCTATGCTTTTTTATATCCACAGATATCTACAAGCTTGCCTTGTAAAGTTACAAATTAAATAAATTATGCTTTAGTTGTAATTTTCTATATTTTTGTTAATGACATTAAGGAATACATGTGTCTTGGAACAGTCTTGGAGGATTGTCTGATCTATACATGTATCACCATCACAACCACAAATGATAGGAACAATTACTTTGTAAATTTTAGGTAAATAATCAGAGGGCCCACAGAGTCAAACAATAATTGCATGTTTACATTGTTTTTGTGAAGTGTTTTTATAAAGCTCGTGCTTCTTGTAAATTGACAGACTTTCAGAAGAACCAATCAGAGCATTGACTGACTCTGAACTGAAACCTCTGAACCCCTATAAATAGACCAACATGTCTCACACTCTTCAGTTTCCTGACGATGACTAGAGCAAGCTAGTCGAAACGTTGAGACCAAGAACTCACTCCACGGCAGTGAAGTTAATAACGAGAAGTCCCCTTGATCCGATCCACTAAGCAAAACTAAGTTGTCTCCCGAAGTAGTCTCCCGAATTCCAAATCTACTCCACGGCAGTAGAACAAAAAGCAAGACCTAGTTCCCTAAGAACACAGCTACGTACATGTAGTAGATATACACATGGTGTTACCGCAAACTGATTATACATTGATACCTCACCATACAAAGCCTAAAAAAGTATACACATACTAAACAGACTTACTGTACAAACATTGCTTTATTTTTATAGATTTAGAATTGACATTGATTCTTTTGACCATGGAGGAGCCAGAGAGTCTTGAGTGGTTGAAGGAGCTTCTTGAGGAGACACAATTGCAGCAATTCTTTACCAGCATACATGATAGCCTCCATCTGTCACGCTTGGAGCATTTTGACTATGTCAAAAGTGATGACCTAGAAAAAATAGGAATGGGTCGTCCAGCTGTCAGACGCCTGATGGATGCAGTAAAGCGGCGTCGACGACGAACATTCCTTGAACGTGTAAGTGCTTGTTTTGTCCTACATTTAAATTGCTTTTAAACTATATAAGGCATGTAAGGAAAATTGTGAGAACCAGTAGGGTGTTGAGTTGTCATTTTTGTTACAGTGAGGAAGAACCCCAGTAAATTACTCAAGGGAGTTAACTGGTTAACAGAAATTCATGAATTAGCAAACTACACAAAACCACTGCTCCAGTGCTCAGTTGCCAGATATGAGTGCAATACTTTCTGTCCGCTTGTTTTCTGCGGTTCACTTTATGCTGGGGCTGGTGTTGCAAACAACAAAACTGCTGGTCAAGACGAAATCCCTGCAAAAGCCTTTGAGCATGGTGGTGAGACACTTCTCAATGTGCTACTCAATATGTGTCAGCTATTTTGAGAGTGTGGGGAACTACCACAAGACTTCAAAGATGCTTTGATTGTCGACATCTACAAGAAAAGGGGAACCATCAGGACTGTGACAACTACTGTGGTACATGTACTTCACTCCTTGCAATCGCTGGTAAAGTCCTTGGGAAGATCATGCTCAAGCTACTGGCGTACTTGCTGAAGCACAGTGCAGGTTCCTTTTAGGCCAGAATCATGGTTTTTACACTGCATCAATGTCAGGAAAGTCAAAATATGCCTGGTACATCACTTTTGTTGACTTCTCAGGGAGGCATTTGACTCAGTCAGCTGCTAGATAAGTTTGTTAATTTTCTTCAAGGCTTTCATGGTGACATGCAGGCATGGGTTTTTGTTGATGGGGAAGCCTCAGACCCTTTCTTTGTTGCACATGACATGGAGACAGGGCTGTGTTCTGGCCCCAGCTCTCTTCACCCTCTTCCTGACTACTGTACTGGAAGTTGGAAACCAGGATTTCACGGAAGGCATCAACCTAACAATTGGAACTGAAGGCAATCTTTTCAACCCACGATGCCAAGGCAAAAGGTCCATCAGTGGTGTGTGTGTGATGTGCTCTACACTGACAACACTGGCCTTGTTTCCAATTCTGCGTAGGACCTTCAGAAGATACCAGACAAGTTTGCAGCAGCATCTGCTTCCTTCGGGTTGACTATCAACACCATAAAAAACAAGGTATTCTATACCAACCAGCACCTGTAACTTCATATTGAGCCAAACATTTTGCTCAATGATGAGCCACTTAGATAGTGGACTCCTTTGTGATACGTTGTACCTTGGTAGCTCTGTTTCCAGTAACTGCAGTCAGGAGAAGGAGCTGTCCATGCAAATCCAATTAGCCTGTGCTGCTTTTGAGGCAGCTCGGAGTCTTTTGGCTGTGCGGTAGACACATTCACCGCCTGTCCAGGATCTTCCTATGGCACCTGCAAACCATCCTTGGTGTCAAGCGGTCTGACCATGTAACAAATAACAAGATCCTACAGCTGATCGGATTACACAGGATTACACAGCATCGAGGCAATGCTCCTGATGCGCTTTCTTGGACCGATCATGTGGCCAGAATGGAGGATGACAGAATGCCAAAAGCTGTGATGTAGAGCGAGCTATCATATGGAAAAACGCAATGTTGGATGACCAACACTCAGCTACTGATTATGAAAAGACACCTCAAGGCTGCTGGTATTAATGTCCAGCAATGGGAAAGTACAGCTAAGGATAGGTGAGCTGCAGTGCAAGCTGGATCTGTTGCAGCTGAAGTGGCGAGAGCAGCAGACAAAGATGCTAAATGGTGTTACCATCATGAACATGCCACAGCATTTACATGTACCATCTGCTGCCTGCACACTACCAACCTCAGGCATGTCGGCATTGTGGCAGATGTGTGACCTATCGGATCAGACCTTTTTCCCATGAATGAGCTTGTGGCCGGCATCCTACTCCGGTCACCTAAACCAATAAATTTGACGGCAGTGTCGTCTTTCTCGTTAGCGAGCTGACAGGTCTACATAGGTTTGTAAAATTCATGTTGAGATTAGGTATTAGTACCATTCTAACGCACATTATCTCTTACGGGTATGTATCAATGTATAATTTGTACATGACACAGTCATGACAGTGCCCCTTCATGCACACATTGTCTGAGTTTATGATACATGACAGGTCCTTAAGTACACCTTTCATGTCATGGTGTTATGAGACCTACTACTCTACAGATTATACAGGGCTGGATTTCACAAAGCAGTAAGATTCATCTTAAAAGGAGCTGTCAGTATTGCCCTAGTGATTTGTATTGTGACATCACACTTTGCGTGGCAGTTAAGATTGATTCACAGTTAAGATTAATCTTAGCTCTTTGTGAAACTGAGCCCTGGGCACATAAAAACCGCAGTATCAATTATTCTCTGTGTGTTTGACCTTTGAACCCAGTGGGTGGCATTAATCTTGTTTAGTATTATTATTACTATTATTTATTTGACCAAAACAAACAAAACACAAATTATAAAGGAGCAAATACAAGAAGATGAATAAAGAAGTAAACCAGACAAAAGCAAAAAAAGTAAACAATAGAAAACAAACAGCTTAAGTAGGCCCTAGAAAAGTAATCAGTAATAAGTGAATGAGATTGTTGTAGAAGATAGTTTGTCACTGCTTTAGAAGTCACTGGAAATTAACATTACTTTTATAGTACCTTCCAGAAAATGGTAAACACAACTTTTTACATGGGTTGGGAGAGATTTTCGACGGGACACAATACTCAAGACTAGTGGAAGCTATTACTTCTGTTAATGGTTTTTACAACTCGTCAGTTTGATCATTAAATCACTTTGATTCTTTATTCTTTAAATCAGTGTTACCTTGTTTGATTTCTTTGTTGCTTCTGAGAAAATTCAGGCTTTTGGAGTGATTTATTATATTCACAGATAATTTGGAGATTTTCGGATCGAAGCACTAGCCAGCCAATCATTTTTTGTTCAGCACCTGAAAAATTTACTAATTCATTGAGGTTGCTGATCTGTATGATTCCAAGGGAAAGTTAGTGTCACCACAAACATTTTAATTAACTTGGACATAAAACATAAAAAGGGGAGAAAAAAGAAGACAATTTATTTCTTTTGAGGCTAAATATTTAACTTTTTTGTATACTATTAATTAGTGATATGTTATAATTTAATGGGAACTGTATCCAACAATTGAAAACACAAGTTAAAAGGCATTGCAGGAATCGTTGGGAGTAAATTCTAACGCAGATTGATTTTTTTGTTTTATAAAACATTTTAAGTGTGGAACATTTCAAATTCATTGGCTTACCCAAAATAAAAGAATGATTCAAAAAGCTAGGTTAGATCTTCTTTTTGTCTGAACATTTACTTGTACGTTGTTAGCAACAAACACATTGTTTTAAACACTATTGAAATAATTTCAGTTTACTGATAATTTGTCATTTGAATTTCTAATAAACAGGGTTTTATGTTTAAATCCATAATATGAAAAGCAATTTACATGGAGCTACATGTACCTGGTACCTGCTCTTATTATTTTCTGTTGTATATTCAAAGGTTCTTAACCGTAAAGGGGAAAGTCACATCCAGACAACTAAGCCCAAGATAAAAACTGCCATTTCAACACCAGCAGACTCTCAGCCACTGAGCAGTAGTGTGACACAGAGCTTGACGTGTTTGATTGGAGAAGCAGAATTAGCATTGCTGGAAAAGCTTGGTGATGGTTCATTTGGAGTGGTGCGTAAAGGCTTGTGGACAACACCAGGCCACAGAAAGGTTAGTCCATAAATAGTGTGTTAATTATGGTTCCCAGTCAAGCTGAACGAGATGTTCCTTCCAGGAAGCTCATGCCATGGCCAATGGTTAATTACCTCATGAGTCTACTCTAGTACAAAGTCAAATCTAATCACCTATTGATGTAAATGTTGCACTCACACACTATTGAAATTAAATTTGTTTACTCCTCAACCGCAGCACGCAAACTCAAAGGATTTTTTGCTGTATCTAAAAATGCTCAGACAACTTTTGTTGTGATTGTTGGCTTGTGTGACAAGTTTAGTTTATTTCGCATGGGATGAAAATATCTTTGGAATGATTGAAGCTTTGAGGTTGGAAATACTTTACATTACTGAGCAAATACAGATCGCCTAAAACTAGCAAACAATGTTTGTGTACGAAGTAAATGCTTGCTATGTGGAAAGTTGAGTGCAAACAATTTCCTAATACTAAGAGTATGCAAAGCAACGCACATAATTTCATATTGCGTACATTGTATTTTCATTTGTAGCATTGTGCATTACGCACAATGCATGACGGACACATAGATTTCCGGCCTAACAAACATTAAAAATAACATTTTGTGTTTAACAAAATACTTTCAAAGCGTATTTGCTTAGAATGGCAGACAGAGGTTATTTCCCTATGGAATAGAATGGAAAACCAACTGTTATCTAAGGTTTGAGGGTAAAATCAGGCAGTCAAAAGAGACACACTTCATGGCTCACTATGCATGGACACCATCTTGGAATTTCGCCTTTGTTTTGTTGTTCAGGGCATTGCAAATCAATATACCGAAGAACCACTATACCAAACAAAATTCTTGGATCCCAGGATGTTCATTAGAGTGGCATTCTGCTGTTTACTAAAAGTTGGCAATATATTCACTTCCTTGGTTTTACAGGTTTCTTGCTACATTGGCTTACATTGCATGCATCATGATGTGGGAATGCCCAAGTCTAGTGTGTTAAGGCTAATATTCAATTCAGTATTAAAGCTGGTCCTAAGATTTGGCAGTTAGATCAAAGACAAAAATGCACAGATTTGCAATATTTTGATCACAATTCAACAACATTTTGATTAGTCTGAGCCGGCACAGTGTGTTTTGCTCAGAGTGCTGGGTACAACCACTTGGAATGCTGTGCCTACAACGTCAGCTGAACTGGGTACAGGTGTATGTGTATCTTGCTTGCATTATGTACTGAATAATATGGTTTGGGTCAATTCTAATGAGGACAATATTATTCTCCTGTTCTGAGATATCTACTTGGCTTCCAACTACAGAGAGTATCTGCTTTAAGACTGCATTCTTGTCTTCAAGATCCTGTATTGCAATTCCCCTCAAATAAACAGGCGGGTTCTGAGATACATGTATTTAGGTTCATATCTGTTAGTGACAAGGCATGATTTTGTTCCTACTTTAGTCTGATTTTATGATTTTGGGGGCACCAAGGCAAAGGCCAAAAATGTAAAAATAGAAAAGGCATGAAGTCCATTAAATTATGAGTTGTAAATCAAAGTAAAACCATGCATGTTTGTTTTTTTATTAAAACAATACGAGTATCTTTGTTGAATAAGTTAGAATTTATTTTTTTTATATAAATAAAAATTGAAAAATTGGCCAGAGGTTCCCCATAGGTTGTAACCCTGATGAAACAATTTGCATGAATAATATATCGATAAATAATTTCTTATTCATAAACAACCTGTAAAACTATAAGCTGATGTCAACACACTTTCCAGGTTTAATAGAACACAATACCCTCTCCTAAGGGTCACCGAGTCATAAAACCGGAAAGACACCAGGCACCAGCTTGTCTTTTGAGTGAAGCAAGATTTTACAAACTAAAACAATGTGTAACAAACTGCACAGGATTAGGATAAGACATAATTGGTTCTCAATAGGAGTGTCAATCATTTTCCCAGGACAGGACTGGATAGTGTCTGGAGCTATCATTAAATAAATAAAACGATCACCAGATTTTCATGTTTTTACTGTCGGCTTTGTTTGGGTAGGAAAGTTAGTTTTTTCATAATCATTGACAACTGGGTAAAACAAAAGTTTCAGGTGAAATTGCAGGCAGCCGGCGCTCCTGGAAAACATGGAAAATGTACTGTATGTAAATATTGAACTTCTATTAAAAAAGGACACAACGGCCAACAGGGATTAAGGACATGGCAATTATGGTTGTGAAGAAGGTAATTTTTTGAGGGGCACCACAGCCAGTTACAAGGGCATTGACAGCACTGGCCGTCGTGGTCGCCGTGTAATTCAAGGCCTGTTATTTTAAGATGTATAGTTAGTGTCTAGGTACATCTGAGTGCCCCACCCAAGGAAAGACTAATCACAGCTTGGGCAGGGGTAGAAATAAGCCTCGAAGGCCAGTGTTGAAAGCGTTGTAATTGATCAAACGTGAATAATAAAATGTCAGAAGTACAATATGAAATATTAATGTGGTGGACCTGTAGCTAAACATACGCAGGGCAAAGAATGCAATCTGTAGAAAATCCTTACATTGCGGGTTTTTGAGGTAAATCAAGCTGCAGTAGAGTTTTACATCAAAGATGCTACCTGCCTTTTTTTGTATCACAAGGCTCCTGTTTTTGCTCGAGGTAAAACATGTAAAAATGCCCACTCAAAAACATTACTGAGCAAATATAATAATTAATCCTTAGAATTTTATAAATTACTATCTACATGTAATTGTGTAATTATCCCGTCTTAATATGTTTACAACTATGTAAAAAGTGAAGAAAATTAAACGTTTTTTTATTTTTTTTTATTATAAAATAATTTGAAGTGTTACAGGCAAAACCTCCAATGTCAGTTTTTAAACTTTTAATTTTTTTTTTTTAAACAGCACCTATGTCCCTGTAAAATATGACATGAATTAATTTTTTATTATTATTAGGTTTTAGTGTGCTTATTAGAAATATATCCCAACTTGTTATTTTATACTAGCAGTGGAAACAAGTCAAGTGTTGTTTTTACCCTGGTTTTCCCTTGAAGCATAAGTGAATTTTTACCTAGATCCCTGCCTGCCTCACTCTCTCATCTTCAAGAGAGAAAATTGTTAAACAATTCTTATTTAATTATTTGTTGTATGATGTCATCAACAAAATGAGTAGACAATTCATTACTCTATATTCATAGAAAGTTTGATCATAGTGTTACTGTCAGATCTGCAGATTTTAAAGAACCATACAGTACTGTATGACATGTGTGAAATGACACTTGGCATTTTTACACATTAAACACTACACACTAAGAATGTAAAACTCTGATGCCTTTGTGTTATAATTTATGAAAAGATTTTTATAAAATTAACAGCTGGTCATAATATGGTATTTTATTGACAGGTTGATGTTGCTGTGAAGTGTTTGAGAAGTGACACAGTTCGTCAAGCTGGTTTTTTTGAGGACTTTGTCAAGGAGATTAACTCAATGCATTTGCTTGATCATCCAAATTTGATTCGTCTGTATGGAGTAGTTATTGCTACACCCCTCATGATGGTGAGTTAATGTAGTATCAGCAAGTTACATACATGTAAGATGAATAGTTAAGGCCATTTGTTCTTAAATACTTGGATTACAGATTTCTCAGCTGCAAAAAATGAGCAGGGAGCATGAAAAAATCAAGAACATGGCTGGGGTTATGGAATCTCCAGCTCACAAAACTGCGCGGGCGGAGAAAAAAACAAAACAAAACCAAACGAAGGTATGTGGCCGGCGTTTAAAACTGCATAACATGTAAACTATAGGGCCTTTGCATACATGTAAAAATCTATAGCCTGTGCATTTACTGTTACATACCTTCCAACTGTCCCTATTTTCTAGGGACCGTCCCTACTTTGGAGAATCCCAATGTCAAAAAAATAGAGAAAGTCCCTAATTCATAATACAGTAATAACTTATGACTGTGATCTTAATTTTCTGGATCTTACAAATGCCTGAATCCATTACAAGCCCATTTGTCTTTGTGCACATACTCATAGACTGTAGGTGTGGGTGCCGAGACACAGATCTGGCCCCTTGTCCCTATTTCTGACTTTGCTATGTTGGCAGGTATGCTGTTAGTTTTGTAAACAAATAACCGTTTCTGAAACAGTCTTTTACAAATGCAACCGTCCGTTTCACAAACAAAATGTAGGGTTACAAAAAATCGTTTACACAATCGCACATGTGATCAAAACCATGACGTGGTCATCACAGCATTTTGACTTCACGCAAAAACCTCCGCATAAGACCCTGAAAAACAACAAAACAAAACAAATACAGGGGAAACAAGGGTATCCTAAATTGTGTCATTTTTGTAAAACAAAACCTACACGTTGCATAGCTTTTCGTAAACAAGCTTATTTCCAAGGAACTGTGCTCCTGCAGACCATGCTGTCGATGGAATGTGCATGCGAATCAGCGACGACAGTACTGTATACAGTACTTTAGCCCGCGCGCCAGCATTGATGATTATTGCAATGTCAAGGGAAAAACCCTTTTCCGAGCATGCGCAGACTCATAAAGTCTTCCATCAAGCAGTCGATATTGCATAAGTTTTGTTCATGAGTGCACGTTTTACTAATGGTCCAAGTATGATTGTGGTCATGTATTACTGTCTGTAAACGGACTCACAATTTGTATGTGATTGCATAAAATTGGTCTGGTTTCATTGTACACCAATTGCCAGGGCAGCGCTAGCTAGCACATGGCAGTTTCCAAACGGTATAGTATGGACTTTACATTCGAAAACATTAGATTTACACACGATCAATGTCAAAAAGTGTTGCGTGTTATTTTTTTCCACAAAATGTAATTTTTCAGGCGAAATTTTAAACAATTTTTATCCAACAATTTTTTTCGGGCAGCGATTCCGTTATCCAAGTGATTAAAAAAAAGGGCCTTATCTACATAGTACAACAATCAGTGTCTTCACATTCATGCTCAGTGAAAGAATGATGGTATTACTCAATTAAATACACCTCTTGATATTCAAAAGGTTGGAAGATTGTCATGATTATAGGCTTCCGAGGGCTAGAATCTGAATTAATCGTCTGAATAACCATCACATCTGCCATCCTCTTTCACACCATCAATGGTAAACAATTGGAATTATGTAACTTTACCAAACATTCTTTTTAGAACAACCATGTATGCAATAGTTACAAACAAATAAGATGAAGCATAAGACCACAAAACGGCACTGATGCATATGAACATTACAGTGATTGTATTAGAAAGCTGTATATCGATAAAAAGTGCTTCCTATTTAATTTGTAAGTGTATACATTTATGTCTAATAGATCTCTGTTTTATCATATTGGTACATTGTAGGTTACTGAACTTGCTTCTCTGGGCGCCCTAGTTGATCAGCTTCACAGTCATCCTGAAGACTTCTTGATTACTACACTGTGTAATTACAGTGTACAAATTGCCTGTGGAATGGAATACCTTGAAGCAAAGCACTTTCTTCACAGGGATCTCGCTGCAAGGAATATCCTGCTTTCCTCTATTGATAAGGTAGATTTAAGTGAAGTTTGAGGCTTTGCATGGTATGAGTAGTAACAAGAAGTCTGTAATTCTAGTAAATCTTGCAGTTACAGTGATGATTTTAAAAAATGCGAGCAAAACGAGCGAGAACGATTTTTAACAGGTGAGAATGAGATACCCGCAATCGCTCGGTATCACTCGATAATGAAATGCGAGCACTTTAGAGGGCTCACTGACCCATGAACGATGGTCGTCTTTTCCCAACTGAAGATCTTTGTATTCGTTCATTTCAGAATACAAACGTTAAATCTTGATTCACAGCAACCACATGGTTCTGACTGCCGAGTATTCACCGCACGTGCATCAGCCCGGGCCCCAAAACGTTCAGTCACCTGCCAGTAGTGCATTATACAAGCCTTGGATTAAGGCTAAATAAATGATCCCTGATAGACATGTACCGGACTGCCTGAGAAGGGCTGGCAGTGTTTGATTTTAGGAAACAGGTCATGATATTGAATACGTGAAAATAAAAAAGTTGGCCGAGTTATATGTCATTTGGACATTTAATAAAAGGAATAATTAGAGAGTATGACTAAACATGGGAGGGGGGCCTCTAAAAAAAATTTTAAAAACCGTATTCTGAATAGATGTGATTTTCTCTTAAATTTTGATACGTCTTTACATTATGTAGGGATTCATTATATATTATAGAATTAACAGTGGCAAGTTCTATGAAAATCGATCAAAGACATGAATATCAATTGGGGAGGGGCATGTGACCCCCCCCCC
>CM021543.1:5436175-5450274 GCA_010994315.2 Pisaster ochraceus | reverse complement strand
GTTCCAAATTGCCCGTAAAGATGGCTGATTTACGTCATATTGCAACCTATCTATCGGGTCTAGTCCCAGACTCATGTGCCAAAATCACAGTTCCATTTCTTGAGGAGTAAAGGGCAGGGTACTTGCTGGTGGTTTGAGGAGTAGAAACACAGGGTGGTTGCTGATCATTTGAAGTGTAAAGCCCTTTAAAGGGAGTGGGACAAATTGTTAAGTTCAAAAACTCTTTGGAGCAATGTAAGCACATCATTTTTTTTTCTATTGTATTTATAACTTGATCAGTGCCATAACATCGCTATGAACAAGAAAAAACAATGTTTGTAAAAAAAGAATTAAAATCCCTAAAAATTAGAATTTAGGCGTAACAACCTAGTGCAGTGAACCTGCAGCACAAGTCATTAAAAACATGGGGTTTATGGCCTACCGTGCCTCCGATGACAAGCTTAGATGCTCTGCGCTACAATCTATTAAGCAGTCTGGAATATGTGTACAAATGAAATACCCAGAATTATCAACTCAGGCAAAAATTACAAACCCTTTTCAACTTACATTGAGAACACCTTAATGGGAATGCCATTAACAAGAAGTATGTCATCACCTCCCTTTTTAACAGTTCCCTGGAAAATTCCATGGGTAGAGTCATACTTGAACATATAAACCTGTGGGTAAGAAAAGAAACAACAGAAAACATTCTTATTAAAATGAATATATTGAATCTTAAAAAGCAAAGAGCAAATAAATGTAAAATATATTCCAGCGGAGGTTTTTATTATTTGGAGAAATTAATTCTTTAATTTCTTTCCCGATATTGAACCCATTACTGGAGAGCGAAAAACATAAGTTTGGGTTTTTTCACCTCTATTTCTCATATTTTGGACAGTGTGAAAATGCAGCCTTCACTGTATCAGTGATGCAACCGGCTGTTTAACAAAACTGAAAAATCTATCGCCAGGCTGCTGGCTAAAAATTCATGTCCAGAAATTGGGCTGTGCGGCAGTATTGATGCACATGTACCATACGCCGCAGCCCAGTTGCCACTGTGAAAAGTGCTAGCAACCTGGCTACACTAGCAGGGCTGGCAATCCAGTGACAACTGCTAAATGAAATTATAAAGTAGCTTTGAATATTATAACAAAAAGGCTCAAAAAAATTTAAAATGACTACTAATTCCCAGCATCTAACGTTAAATTGCAGAAATTTCAAAGTCTTTTCTGAACAGATAAATATAGCTTTGTTAATATGTGGGGAACAAAACACACTGATGCCATCCTTCTCCTCCAACAATTACCACTGACAATTACCACTGACAATTGTCAATGTCAATATCTGTACAATTTTCTTAGGGGACACACCATCTTCGTTGGGCTATTAAAGTATGGCTTTAAATGTCTTCTAGGGTAGAGTTGGACAAATAAAACAAAATGTCAAATTTTGCAATTTTTCAAAAATTTTAGGAAATTAAGGTCATGGGATTTCAGTTTGAATAGATCATGTGATCTTTTCAGCCGTATAAAAGTTAATTACTGCAACTAACTCTACTTTTTTGGGGGGAGGTGTGTGTTTGCGTGTGTGTGTGTGTTTAAAATTATTCATCAGTATTTGGCAAATCAGGCTATATATAAGACTTGGAACGAAAGACTTTAATTCAGAGAAGTGTTTCACTGTGGGGGCTAGCAGACCATGAGGCAATTTCCTGTGCAGCCAATGCCGTGGCTCATGGGGCTAGCTGAAATGGTGTAAACAGTGAGGCACAAAATAGCTAGCTAGCTAAAAGCCAGATAGCAGACATTAATGCTAAGAATTTTACGAAACAGTGCTCTCTGGTGCCCCCAAAATGCCCTACGGCATTCCCGCACCATGACCTTCCTCTTTTCTCGAGCATTAGAATAGGACGCCCAAGACATTGAGGATAGTGGGGATGGAGGGGGGACGCTCTACAGGTAAGTATTCGCTCGTAGACCCCAACCACACTACTGTGGTGGGGGAGTCTACTTCACTCATCATACATTACCTGTAGAGTGAAATACTACATTTGCATAGACTCACACCGAGACAATAGGGAGGGAATGCAAGATGTCGGATGATAATAAAGGGTACGCAAGAAGGATACCCCAGAGGACCAGGCCCAATAGGTACGAGATGTCTGGTCAAATCAAACGTGCGAAATGCAGACCCCGCCACGGGATCACGCGACGTACGAAAGCAAAAACCCTCTGGAGAGTAAGCATTAGGGCAGGGGAGCAAAAACATACAAGGGTTATATCAATAATACCTTATGAAAAATACACAGGTTAAGTGAAAACAAACATGACGGGGGAACTCACCTATTGGGTGGAGGTTCCCAGGCGTGAAGTGAAATGAAATCTTTGTGTTAACGATTGATCGACGACGCACGATTGAAGCAAAAGTTGTCGATGCTTGAATAGCCTTAACCCAACGCTGTGTATAGTACAGAATCCGCGGGCGTGCGCCACATTGTGAAGCATTTGTTTACTCGACTCGCGAAAGTGTACAGAGTTGGAGGCTAGCCAAGCTTTCTTATGAATAATATATATTTTTTAACGGGCCAATCACAGCGTGCGAAATGTTGTTAGGATGGACTTTGGACCTGCTGTTGTACTGTACAATACACCATGTGCTGCCTACCGGCGGGCGAGCAAACGTTGTGGGGCCTGTGGATACTCACTACCATGTGGTTATGTGTGCGCACGTGCGTGTGTGTTTTATTTATGAATGATCTAGCAATGTCAAGACTTGCCAAACCATTTTACAAACTTATAAATAATCTCTCTTTGGGATTTTACCACTGTACCCCTCATTTATTATGCAAAGGAACAATTATTTGACTCGCCTGGCGGGCTAGTAAAGGAAGGGTTTTGACTCGCCCGCCGCTGTTTTCACTCGCATTTGGCGACCAGGCGACCGTTAATTTCAAGACCCCAAAGCAATTGCAGTCTTGCGAGCATGTCTGCAGGGCCTCATAAGTATTTTGCATGGCCCACGGGTCCCCGGCACGTACTCGTTAAGCCCCGTGAGTTACCCGCGGGGCTTTGGAATTACTTGTGGCCGGTACTGTAGCACCCAGCAAGTCAGGTGGAGATCCTAGGGTGCTGGGTGCAGAAAACCCGAGCTGGGTTGGAATAAAATGTCCGCCTGGATCAGGAGGACCACCGAACGATGGATCAGCAGCCGGATCAACTGTGGGAACCAAGGCTGACGAGGCCAAAAAGGACCTATGAGGAGGATTTGACAGTCCTCCTGCTCCAACTTGGTGAGAACACAAGGTATCAGTGAGAAGGGAGGGAAAGCATATGCTAACAGACCATCCCACCGGTTGACAGTGCATCCCTCTGCCATGCGTTGGGGTCGGGGCCCCTCGTGCAATATATGGAAGCCGATGGCGAGTGCCCCCTTGATGGTTGATGAAGGCCACTACTGTGGCGTTGTCGCTCTGAATCGCACCGCTTGGCCTACCACCCAGGCCTGGAAGTGCTTGAGAGCATTGGACACTACGAGTAGTTCCAGAATGTTGATGTGGAATGACTGGTGTTCGGGGCCCCAGCAGCCCGCCGCTAGACGGGGATGGAGGGTGGCCCCCCAGCCTGATAGGGAGGCATCCGTTGTGATGATGACTGATGGCTGGGGCCTGCGGAAGGCATGCCCCTTTGTCAGATTGGCCTGGTCGATCCACCATTGAAGGTGGGGAATCAGCCAGGGTGTGGTTGGCACAGGGTGGTTGATGTCGTGCCGACTGGGCCTGTGAAAGGACAGCAGGTGTAATTGAATGGGGCGCATGTAAAGCCTGCAGAAGTTGACAACGTCCACGAGGCTGGCCATGAAACCCAGTAGGCAAAGCCAGGCCCGTGCCGGGGCCACTATTGTGGCAAGCAAAAGGGACACACTTTGTTGAAGGTTCAGTTATCGATCCCCTGAAGGGCGGGCCAGTCCCGCCCGAAGATCAAAAATTTGGGAACTGGGACGGGACTGGATGGGACTTCGCGGCATTGATGATGAAGCCAAGGGTGGACGTGGGGCACTGAGTTCAGGCAAGCGCCTCCTCCGCAGCCCCACGGGACTGGCCCACGGCGATCCAATCATCCAGGTACATGAAGATCAAGAGCCCTTGTCTTTGCAATGCGACCCCGACCCCCCGCACAATTTGGGTGAACGCCCGCACAATTCGGGTGAACACCCGTGGCGAGATCGACAGACCGAACGGGAGCACTGTGAATTAGTAACGGTTCCCATTGAACTGGAATCACAGGAACTTGCGGTGCTCTTCCCGGATTGGAACATGAAGGTATGCGCCCTTTAAGTCCAATGAGGCTGACCACGCCGGTGTAGAGATGGACTCGAGAATGATCTTGAGCGTGTCCATCTGGAAATGCCGCGGCCGGATCAGCCTGTTTAGGGGCCTTAGATTTAGGATCGGCTGCCACGTGCCGGCCTCCTTCTCGGGTACTAAGAAAAAGGTCGACATGAACCCTGATCGCGTCTCCCCGTCTTTCGCGGAGAGGATGCGCACTGCCCTCTTCTCGAGGAGGGAGATGATTTCCCCTTTGAGAGCCTGGAGCTTCTCTGGGCTGGATGGGATCGGGGTTGGGCGTACAATCATGACGGATGGAGGGGTGCTGGTAAACTCGAGTTATTAACCGCGAGTGATGGTATCGAGCACCCACCGGTCCAAGACCTGGCCAAAGACCCTGCGAAGTCTCGCAGGCGGCCCCCCACGGGTCCTTCGATGGAGGTCGCCAGGAGTCTGCGAAGTCATCTGCGCCAGCCCTCGGTGTAGAGGGGGGCTGGTGCCCGAAAGCCACGTCCGGACTGGGGGCACATGCGCCCACTGTATTGTCCGTGCGCTTACGAAATCTACCGCAATTGGACCTCAGGGGTTTGCGTTTAGGGATGGTGAACATCGCCTTAGCCTTGGCTTGCAGTGTCCTGGCGGCGGGAGTAGCTGGTTTCTTCAAATTGATCTTCTCCGTCACCTTCAATCGCTTAGCCTTTGCCTGCATAAATTCCTCAAACTTCCCGTTGAAGAGGTCAGCACCAGACAATGGGAGGGACTCGAAGCATTTGCATCTAGCACGCTTCCCCATCGTGCCGATGTGGCTTAAGTCGAAACTCGAGCAAATAGTCTAGTACCGAGCGGAGACCAAAATCAAAGCAATGAAAAGCAGTCGCTAACAGGTCTGCCGGGACTGTGGCATCCTGAAACCAAGTATTCATTCAGCAGCAGGAGGAAGGAAGTCGAGCGCATGCCAAATCTGGATACCGAATCCAACTTCTTCAATGTGTCCTCGAATTTATCACGCATCTTGTCATGGAAACATTGTTTGGATGCCGGGACTCCCGCATCTGTGGCTAACTTATCTTTTGCAGCATCAAGGAGAAGAGGAGTGGAGAAATATTTTTCACAAATCCTCCTTAAGATTTCCTGCCAGCGAGACGGCGGGAACTGGATTATCATTTCATGAATTTTCAGTTCCCAAAGTAGTCCCAGTGTTTCGCTTAAAAGATTTGGGTTGCTCTGGCTCTGCCGCGGCAGGCAACTGGATAACGCTGATCATATCTCGTTGTATCACGCGGAGCTACGTCTCCGCGATTGATAAGTGCTGCAGCTGGGCTAACTCGTCCTCGTCACCGCTGGTAATATCCGAGGGGCGAGTTGGTTCATTGGAATGTGAATCGTTTGGCATGCCGGACAGGGCACACTGCATGGGGTCCCGGCCCCGCGGCTGTGCACCCTCATCATCAGAAAATGACGCCGATGGGTGCAGGCTCACGACCGGAGGGGTCTTTTGGGCTCGGCTCACCATGTGGGGCAATTCTCATTGAGTGTGAGTCATCAAACGATGGTGAGTGGAGCTTGCCACCTCGGAGGGGTCGACCACAAGGCCGCAAGGAGTGACATGGAGGCTGAGATGAAATTGAAGGCCTGCAGAAACTCAGCCCTAGAGATCGAGTCATACGCCCGGTTGCCTTTATTGTGATGGGATTGATCCAAAGATCCATCTGAGCTCAAAAAAGAGCGTCGTGCACGTCACGACTTGTTCTTGCCCTTCTTCTTAAAGCGGCCCCGTGTACAATCTGATGACGTTTCGGATTGCACTTGGGGCCCGGGAATACCAGAACAACAGAATTCTAGGTTGTGGACAATCCCTGTGATATTAGTCCGTCCTGGCCTCCTGTGGAGAATTCCACTGCACCAGGGGGATGTGAGTTTGACAAGCACAACGAGCCGTGGAAACTTGCTCTGTCAAGTCGTCCCGTGTTGGGTGGCGAGGGGGATGGTGAACCGAGGCTCGACATGGCGCCTCGCTCCGGCTTTGCTCCGGCAGTAAAGGCCTGGTTCATGCGACCCTTGCTGGAGCCCGCCTTACCCTTCGAAGTCACGCTGGTGGCCTGGGTAGGAGACTGGTTCAAGCCAGCTACCCCAGCCGTGGGACTACATGTATCAGCACCCGCAGCCGTCAGTGGCTGCCGGGCGGGAGACTGGCTGGGGAAGGACATTTTCCCCCGCGCAGTCCCCTGAGGGCTCGGCCTGTCCCAGGTGAAGCCCTCGGCAAACGCTTCACAATACTCATAATATAAACTCACAAGAAACAACTCAACAAAACTACTTATCTTCTTTTAATAGCAAAACTTCTCTAGCAAGAAAACAACGGTAAAGACGTTCTTTAATCCAATTAAATTCAACCGATAAAAAACACATCCTACTGTGCTAAGAGAAAAGAGGAAGGTCATGGGGTGGGAATGCCGCAGGGCATTGTGGGGGCGCCAGAGGGCGATGTTTGGTAAAACTCTAAGCATTAATGCCTGCCGGCCTAGGAATATGCAAATGTAGTAATTCGCTTTTAAGGCAATGTATGAGTTAAGTACAACCTGTAGACCTCCAAAACATCTCTTTGTATTTCTCTGGTTTCCATTTCCGAGCGACCCTATTTTTTCTTCAACACAAAACATGTACGTCGAAGACCCCTACAAACTAAAATGAGCAATTAAAAAAATACAAACACAATCGGCCCAAATTCTGGGCACACTGCTGTTAAAAATTAACCTTTACACCTCTCAACGACCACAAAAGTAATGTGTAGTCCGGAGAGCTAGATGTCTAGGCCTTTTTGCTCAGTGATGTTTAAAACTTAAGGTTTTGTTTTTTTATGTTTGTACAACTACACATTTTCATGTAAAACTAAAAAATTAGTTTCTGTGTGTAAGAAGGCTTGCCTAAAGACGTGCACTCGCCATTTTTGTTTCGACGTCATGAATATTCATGAGTTATTACCTTATTTGGGCATCACTTGGTTATGAATGGAGGGTTTACTCTCGCTGTAAGTTAGAAGTATATTAACCCTTTCGAATCAGCCCTGCGTTAAAATCGATCGCCGGCGATCAATTTTTTGTGGAAGTAATATTTTGTGTTTGCCGCCCTCTATTTTGATTTTGTTTGCTACCAATATGTAGCTGATTAGTCTGGCTTTCCAATGGTCTAGCTTGTTTTTAGATCGAACGTAATGTGTCCTAAGGGTGTTAGAAGAAGGACACCAGACCGCATAACAGACTGCACTTTTTTGCGAACGTTCCGTGCATGTAAAATATTACGCGCTTTCGTACTGCTGTTGTCTCTCGGAAGTCACTTTCTTGACCTTTCCAGTAAACAAAATGCCTGTAGAAAAGAGTCAACCGAATGTTGGAGACAAAGATCTCTCCAGGAAGAAATTTGTCGACCAAGAAGTTCTCAATCTACTTGATTACGACGATGAAAGTGACGATAAAGGTGATCTTGATAGCGGCGAAGAGGAGCTTTTGAACGAGGGCATCGATCCAGATCTTGACTGGTACATTTGTGATTTTTTTCCGCTCTATTTTTAGTTCGCATGGGAAGGCTCAATAGAAATCACAATGATAAATTACAACTTGCTAATGAAAAAATACTTGGTCTAATAACTTGGAAGCAAATTGATGTACTAAAGTTTTACAAATTCCCCTTGTATGTGACATACAAATGCATTATAATATTTGTAATGAAATACATTATGCAGGCCTACATACATGATGTACATGAACTTTTTTTCCCTTTTTTTTCCCCCAACAAATTCAAGTGTTGTGTATGTTGGTCAATTCCCTTCCTCCATGGCCAGAAACATAGCAATGGAATGATCGTGTCTTGTTTTTGCATCCATTGACAAGTTAATTTTCCACTATTTCAATGTCCAGCAGAACTTTTCTGTTCAATAATTCCAATGATTGTCAGTAATCACCCCTGTATTTATGTTGATATAAAGATCCCATGGTTTCTTTTTTGTATCAAAAATAATTTATTCTCATTTTTTTTTTCAGTGATGACACTAGCGTGGCAACTCCTCCTGGTAATCGGCGTGAAAGTGCAACCCCATACCACCAACCTTCTAAAGTCTTCAAACCCTCCAACCTCACATCCAAACCTGGGAATATTCTTGATGAGCCCCAGCCAAGCTGCTCCTATGTTCCATCAACCTCACAGCAGAGATGTCTTACACGACGCCCTGTACTGCGGTTGCCTGCAAAGTACTCGGATTCCGATTCCGATTCCGATTCCGATATTGAAACTAGCATACTGACCAGATGTCCTCCAGTGACACAACCTAGACGCCCCCCTGTATCCAAATGTGTTGGCCGATCTCGATCAGCAGTGACAACAAAAGCCACCTCTACAAGGCAAACTCCCAGGCGTCGCCCAAGACAAGCCCCAAGTGAGTCACCTGATTCTGATAATGAAGAGTTCTCTTGGAAGAAAGAGGTTGATGTTGATGACGGCCCACCATCTCAACCGCCATTCACTCCAAGGTGTACACCAGGCGTACAACTGCCAGCAATGCTGGATTACACACCGGGGGAAATTTTCAAGCACTTTTTTTCAACAAATGTGATGCAAACCCTGGTAAAAAACACTAACACTCATGGAGAAAAAATGAGAGCAGCTGGGAAAAAGTTCAACTGGCGTGCGACAACAGTGCAGGAGATGTATTGCTTTATGGCCATAATAATCTTCATGGGTATGGTGTCTGTGCCATGTTTTCAAGACTACTGGACTGAAGAAGGGTTCTTTGGGCAGCCCTTCGTAAAACGCGTAATGCCTCGCTATCGGTTTTTGCCCTTACTATGGAATCTTCATATCTGTGATCCGGAAGATGATGTTGAGAATCAACGCCTCAAACTGCTAAAGGACCCTAGTTATGATCGACTCTTCAAGGTCAAACCTCTATATAACAAAATCAAGCTGGTATGTTCTTCTTACTACTTTCCCCATAGACACATCTCTATCGATGAAAGAATGGTGGCTTCTAAAGCACGCATTGGATTGAAGCAGTACATAAAGGACAAGCCCACGAAATGGGGATTCAAATTATTTGTATGTGCAGATTCAAAAAATGGATACACATGCAATTTCAACATATACACAGGGAAGTCAGAAAATGCTTCAGACAATGGTCTTACTTATGATGTTGTAATGAAACTGATGGAAATGTATTCAGGACAAGGCTACAGGTTGTACGTGGATAACTTTTACACAAGTCCCATTTTGTTCAATGATCTGTTTGAACAAAAAACAGGTGCATGTGGAACTGTCAGAGAAAATAGGAGAGGCTTCCCCAAAACAAAGATAAATGCAATGCAAGGAAAGGATAAGCGAGGCACAATTCGTTGGATTTTCGATGAAAGTTACATGTACATGTATTTGTATCAATTGTTCATTATTGCAGGAATTCTGCTGCAATGCATTGTGAGAAATGTAATTGCACTGCTCTGTAAAAATAATAAAACTCAACAGCAAACATTTGTGATATACCTCTTGGGGAAAACTGTCCAGCCTTCATAAAACAAATTGCTAAATTGCAAAATTATGAATGTACCAATTGCTGTATGAAAAACCGCACCAAATGTGATATCGGACCATTTTTCAAAATGGCCACCATTTTTCAAAATGGCTGCCCTTTTTAGGATGCATCATGGGATATTTAGTTTTTCCTCCTTTTTCCATGAAGAGGTAATAGGTCTAACATTTTCTAAAGACACTTGGTAATTCATATTTTGTCAAGGTCAGTTTATAGTCACAAGACTATTATGAAATACAGTATGTTACTCGTTATTGTAAACTTTGCACCAAAAACGCCAAATATGACGTTATTATTCTTGCCTGTTCTTGTATGAAAAATAAAAACAGTAATTCTTTTTTTCAATTATGCATGAAATGAGAGTTGTTCATTGAACCCATGCATTCAATTACTCCCAACCATAGGGAATCATATGTTTATTGCTCAAAACTCATAAAAAATCATTAAATTTACCCAAAAAAGTCTAATTCAAAATGGCCGACATTTTCTAGGGGGGCATAATTGGAAAAATTTTAACCGTGAAAATAAATGCCCAAATCATCAGCTATCAAGTGCCATATAACTTACCCAAATATCTAAACAGATTTTACCCCCAAATAGCAAGAGTTAAACTTAGTTTTAAAAAAACTTAAAACAGTGCTGATTTTAAAGGGTTAAGGAATGTATGCATTGTTATTTGTTTTTAGGTTGCTGAATTGACTTTCCCAGACGAGATAAGCAGTACGTATTTTCTAGTTGAGGACATCTTGAGCTTTAGAGAGAACAGATCTGTAAGATAATTTTCTTGGATTGTCTTTTTGATAGTAACGTAATGACTTTAGGACATTTACATGCATTGGGAATTGTGATGTTTGTTTAATTAAGTGGGCATTATTTTGTGACCTTTTGACTCTATTACATGTATTCCTGATTTTATTGTGTTAAATCTCTTATCAGCTTTTACGTACATATAGATACATTGTATTGTGCTTAGTTATATTTTACTTACTGTATTTTCAGTTTTACCTTTTGTGGCACACACAAGACAAAGAGAATAATAAAGCAGTCAAAGTTATTTTCGGAGTCAATGGTTAACTTGTTGGAAAGAGGGTTGATAGGTTTAATGGGGTATACACTGTACCATATAATCAGCATCGATGAATGGATCATTAATCCCAACAACTTGAATGTCTGTCTGCAGAAGAGCAGCTCTCAGCACTAGGCGACCAATCCGGCCAAATCTGTCACCAAAGAAAATCAGCAAGTTTTAAAATCCTGCAAATCTTGTCTAACAAATATTAGTCTAAAAGAGAAAACATTAATTGGTACATGTACAGTTGGTACACTTACAATACAATTACAAATTACCTTACAAAAAAATAATGTGCAAATCAGTGTGTTCAAAAGAAAATTTCCCACTCTGCAAATTAAACTAAACTTGTAACACAAGAAAGTAATCACAATGAAAGCTTTCTAAGGTTTTCTAGGTACAGCAGAAAATCTTGTGAGTTTCCATTTTGCAGTCGAGGAGTAAACAACAATAGAGCGTGAGTGGGTGAATGTTTATTAATATCACTGACAAAAACCTGAATTTATTAGCCATGATATTATTAAACAGATAAAATATTAATTGCTTACTCTTGACCAAGTCTGTAGATAACTGTTGGGAAAGCTGATGTACTAATGTGTACATTACATGTAGGTGTACCTACCCATTAATTCCAACCTTAACCATGATTAGGATTTGTTGTCCTTCCCGGTGAACGAATGATGCACTGCAATTAAATATAAAAATCAATCAAGGCAATGTAGTTTGAAAAACATTCAGACCTTTTCAAATGATCAGCTTTGATTTAAAGGTAAGGTCATAGATTGGTAACAACTCCAAAAATTTATGACAATAAAAACATACTTGGTGAGAAGCACTACAGCTGTTGAATGTAGAAACTATTTTGAGAAAGGATTCCCTTGGAAACAATATTTGAACTTCCTGTTGTTTGGACCAGAAGGAAAGGTCAAAGTGGGGTAACCTATTTGAAAAAAATGTCAAAAGTGTTGTAGGCTTCAAGACAGCATAAACATTGACTTTATGACATGTGGTTCAGGAGATATGTTTTTTTACAGTTTAGAGCTTCCTGTTTGGATCGAAAGTAGAGGTCAAACTTGGGTCATCATTTTGAATAAAATATCACAAATGTTGAAAGCTACAAGACAGCACAAACATTACGACTTCATGACATATGGTTCAGGAGATATGATTTTTTTAGAGTAATAAGCTTTGAATTACCGTAACTTGAGACCTGATTATGTCACGATGAAAACAATTTGTTTTTTCAAAATGGTATGTACGTGTAATTCCCATCTAATGCATCTTAAAAAGGTGATTACGAACATTGCTTATTTGTACCGGGATGCTGAGATCCTCTCCCCAATCAGTATGAGCGACCATTGTTGTGTGTCTTACTGAAACCCCACAACCATCGTCCTGAGAACAACTCAATTCATAAGCGAATAGATCGACCAATGCCGGACATTAAGATTAGGAAATTTGGAGCTTGGGTTCTTGATCATGATTGGTCTGAAGTTCACAGCAAACAAAGTGCATCCAACACCCTGCAGCTTCAATTGACGCCTTTTTCCAATGTCATGTGATTAAGGTGCACTCGAATGACAAGGTTTGGAACCACTTGATACTGCGTTACCAGTTTTTTCCCCACTACCAATGAAACTTGTTCAACCATGGGAGATCTTCAATGAGCTTAATAAAGTCAAATCTCGCAAAGTTAGTGGCCCAGACAGGATTTCAGCACAATTTGTTTGCATGTTTGCTTATGAACTGAGTGACCCGCTCTCACACATAATTATTATCAGCTCATACAGTCAGTCACTGGTTCCACTGCGATGGAAGCTCGCCGATATTGTTCCACTGCCAAAATCCTCTCCTCCAGAAATTGGCAACCTTTGTCCTGTCACCCTTACGGACCACTTTGCAAAGATCGCCGAACACTTCATTGCAAAGGAGCTCATGACATCGCTGCAACTGAAGATAGACCCTGCACAATATAGGACTAAGGAGTTTAAATGGGGTGTCAACATCTCACTGCCTGGTTGACTTTTTGCATACTCTCCATGTCAATGCAGAAAAGCATGGTACATCGTCGACGGCCCTTCTTACTGACTTTTCCAAAGCGTACGATCAAGTTGACAACACAATTGCAAAGTTGATTAAACTCGACTTAAACCCTTGTCTGGTATCATGGATCGCAAATTTTTTAACAGATCGCAAATTTTTTAACAGATCGCAGACGAAGAAGTACAAAGGTGTGAAGTTGGTGTGGCATTCAACGACAGAAGGCGTTCCCCAAGGAACTAAATTGGGACGTACTGTATAAATTTTCTGTCGCTCATCAATGACGCTCTACATGGTGGGGCCACCAATTTGACGCGGCCCACTGGTGACGCAGCTAATGCTTTTCACATCCTCAAACATGTGGATGCCCTAAAAGTGGTAGAGACTCGCCATGTGTCAACTCATTCAATGTTGCCTGATACTCTTCGGTCACTCTCAGCTTGGACAGGTAGAAAAGGAATGCGTCTAAACGTCAACAAGTGCACAACAATGAACATTTCCTTCATGAAAAATTATCTCGACCCAAGTGCTTTAGAATAAGATGATATCCTAATTCAACAATCCAACACTGTTAAGTTGCTAGGAATCTTTAAGCAGATTTAAAATGGAACGCTCATATTGCATCCATCATTAAATGCGCCAGCAGTCAATACATCTTACAATGTCTCAAACATTATGAAACAGGATTTAAAAACATCAACAGCTTCCCAACTCATGGGGGTTTAGAAAATTGTGTGATACCGAAGGCTAAAACGACAAGCTAAAGGAATGTACATTAATTATGGAACAAAAATATTTGGTTACCCAATGTAAATGTTTATTTACTCTTTCAATTTATCATGAGTTGATGGTCAAATAAACATTTCACAAATTAAATGTGGATCACAACACTTTTATAAGCAACACTCTGGAATCACTTTGTTTGAAAAGTGTACAAGTACATGTACAAAGTCCCATATTCAATGAGGAATAGTAACATTTTGGCATGACCACCTCTGTTGGCCATCATAAAATTTAGTCAATTTCAACTTTTGGAAATATATGTCGATAAGTTTCACACTCAGTATGATATGATCACCTTTATCACAATGCACAACGGTTCATTTCATTGTTCC
>CM021543.1:5354314-5376523 GCA_010994315.2 Pisaster ochraceus | reverse complement strand
TTCAATACAGGACTCAAGTCTGTCATATCTACTGTTTCTAAGATTACGAATAAAAAAAAATTGTGTGTTAAACCTATGGCGTTTTGGCGGAAACTTTTAACAACGTTTGTAAAACGTTTTGAAAAATCTTGACGAAAACAATAGCTGTTCCGACTGCTTAGTCGGAACAGCTAATAATAATAATAAAAATAATAAAAATCTCGACAAAAAGCAACCTGTCCCGACTGTATATCGGAACAGCTAATAATAAAAATAATAAAAATCTCGACAAAAACAATACCTGTTCCGACTGTATGTCGGAACAGCTAACTAGAAATAGAGTTTATGAACAAACTCACGGTGTTCGGTTGAACGTAATTTGATGACGTAATTCAAAAGAAGGTAAATTCTGTGTACAAGTTTTTGCTTTCCTCGTGCTTTGCTGTATATGCAAATATTGTAGCTTTTGTTAATCCTTGTTTGCAACTTTTTCAAATTTGAAACTTCAACTTCCAATTTTTAATGGAAGTAAGGTGAAATTTGGTCAAATGTTGTCAAAGACGAATGGCTTTCGTCGGATGGCTTTAAAATGATGGGATGATGGGATGCGCAGAGCATCAGAGCCACGTGTACACACCCTCTACATCGTATTATGCATGTATGCACGTAATGTACATGCACATGGACTTTTCTTTACGCGCTATGAATGGAAGTCAACACAAACACGGGCTTTTATGACCAGAGGACAAGGTCACACTGGTGTCATATCTGTGCACAAAATGGAGCAGGGTAAACGAGCTTCAACCTAACATTTAAATATTTGAGAAAAAACAAGAAGTTCTTGAGATATAAATTTTTGAAATTTTTAACTTTCGGTTTCAACCAGAAGTAAAGGTCAAATGAGGTCACGTTTTGCACGACATTTGTAAGTCATTACAAAAGCTTTCATTTTATGCAAGTATCTTGTACGTAGCATTTTCGGTTCCCAAGGTATGATTTTACAAATTATTTAACGTTTATTTAACGTAATTGCGTCATCGATGACGTCACCATTCCCAAAAAGTTGCGGCTTTGTCTACTCACCAAGCTTGATCTTCATGATAAGCTTCAAGTTTATACAAGCTTTACTTTGTTAAAAATTGCTTGAGAAGTTTCATTGAGAAGAAGAAGACGAGGAAAAAAAACCCCCAAAACCCCCCCCCAGAACAATAACAATAGGTGTTCGGCTGTTTGCCGAACACCTAATTACCTTGTACTGAGGTTAAACTTGAACTACAACAATGAACCATTGTTATGATAAACAATAACAATTTATACACATGTGTACACTGTACTGTGTTTTTTGTTTCATGAGTCCATTGTCCATGAGTTCTTATTTTGTAACGTACTGTTCAAGATATTTTGGGGTTGCATGGATTCTGTTGCTTCTTCTCAAGGTGGTTGTTTTGGGGTTAGGCGGAGAACTAACTGCGCGGTCGTTGTTAGCATAGACCTGTGAAGTGTTTTGTTGTGGCGGATCGTTACGCTGCAACACTGTCTCAGCAGAGCTGTGTTGTGGAGTAGGTTGTAGGTCTTGTGCAGGGATTGTTACAGTTTGCGGAATTTTGATGAATGTTTCTGCACTCTTGCTCAGATGTTGTCTATTGCGACGATACTTTAGACCATCCTCGGTAATGATCTGATATGACTTGTTTCTTGATTTGCGCTTTGTGCCACACTTTACTTTTACGTTTTTGTTTGAACCGCACCGTCTCTCCTTCACACAGAGGAGGCAGCGGTTCGGCATTTCTGTTGTAGTAGTGTGACTGCTTGGCCTGTTTCTGGGTTTTCTTGAAGGCAACATCCCATATGATTTTTGGTTTGAGCAGTTTGCTGGCTACTGGGATGTCAGTCTTAGTGCGTCGGCCGAGGAATCATTGCGCAGGTGAGCTATCAAGTCCCTCGGTCGGTGTGTTTCGCCAGTTGAGTAGATTTAAGTAGAAGTCACCGTGGGTGTGTTGGGTCTTTTTGATCAGACGCTTGGCAAGCTTGACAGCGTTCTTGACTTTTCCTTTGCTTCGTGGGTATTCCGGAGAACTGGTCGTGTGGTCAAATTCATATTGCTTGGTAAAGTTCTCAAACTGTCGAGAGTTGAAGGGAGGTCCATTATCTGTCTGCAGGATGTCTGGTATGCCATGGTTGGAGAAGTGTTTTTGCAGTTTTTTGTTGATGGCAGTGCCATCTTTGCTACTGGGTAGTGGGTCGATGTCGAAATAGTCGGAGTAATAATCAATCGTGCATAAGTAGTCGTGTTTTCCCAGTGTGAATATGTCACAGCCGATTTTTCCCCAGGGTCTTTGAGGAAGATCGTGGCTGATCAACGGTTCTTTGGGTTGGCTGGATTGGTATATGTTGCAAGTTTCACACTTGGAAACAAAGTCATTCAAGTCACTGTTCAATCCCAGCCAATAAACACATTCTCTGGCCCGCCTGAGAGTGCTCTGAACACCAGTGTGAGTAGCATGAAGGCGTTGACGCTATCTGCTCTTAGTGTCTTGGGTATGACACAGCGGTAGCCATTGAAGATGATGCCGTCCTGTGTTGTTAGTTCATCGCGAACATTGTAGTATGCGTGTGTTTCAGATGGGCATTCATGCATTGTTTCTGGCCACCCTGCTGTGATTTGCTGTAGGACCAGCTGTAGTGTTGAGTCACTTGCTATTGCTTGTTGGATTTCAGTAAGTCGTATCTTTGAGACTGGTAGGAACTCTGCCATATTGATACTTTCTACGGCGCTTCCCGTGGGCGATCTGTCTGTTTGTTGCAAGTATGCGCGAGACAATGTATCCGCCAAGTACATTTGTGGTCCCGGTTTGTACTTGATTTCCACATCATACTGGTTCAAGCGGATGAGAAGTCGTTGCAGCCTTTAGGGCGCTGCATTGAGTGGCTTGAGTACGATAGTAACCAACGGTTTGTGGTCGGTCTAGAGTGTAATTCTGCATCCATAGACATATTGGTGGTTGCGCTCCATTCCGAACACAAGAGCTAGCAGCTCCTTTTCGATTTGCGAGTAGCGTGTCTTGGCTGAGGCCAGTGCGCGGCTCGTGTACGTGATTGGTTGTCTTTCATGCAGTTGAGCAAATCCTAAGCCCTTACACGATGCGTCTCCTTGACCTTCAGTAGGAAGTGTCGGGTCGAAGTACCGGAGAACAGGGGATTCAGACGTGTTGTTTGATGGCTAAGAGTGTCAATGGCTTTGTGAGTGAGCTTGCGTAGAGGCTCACTGATGTCTGATAGGTATGGCAGGAATTTCGCATGGTATTTTGTCATTCCAATGAAACGTTGTACTCCTGCAGCATCTTCGGGTTTTGGCGTGTCCTTTATGGCGGCTACTTTATTTGGGTCCGCCTTGAGTCTGTCACTAGACAGTGCATGTCCCATGTATGTCACTTCCGAACTCTTGTACTCGAGCTTATCAAAGTTCAGTTTGATGTGTCGCTCTCTGCATCGTTGTAGGAGTTGATGCATGTTTCTATCATGATCGCGATTGGTCTCGGCGATGGTATCACCGCATCCAGTGATCAAAATGTTGTCTGCTATTTCATAGACGCCAACCAGACCCTCTAGATTGTGGTCCAGTTTTTGTTGAAAGAATTCAGGGGCCGGACTGATGCCAAAAGGCATTCGTTTGTAGCGATATCGCCCCCATGGTGTCTGGAAAGTGGTAAGGTAGGAGGATTCTGTAGTTCGCATTGTAGGAAACCCTTCTTACAGTCTGCTTTCATGAAAACCTTCACACCTGACATCTGTGGCAAGATGTCGTCAATCACTGGCAGTGGGTAATGCCCCCGCTTCAGAGCATTGTTGAGAGGCTTGGGGTCGATGCAGACTCGTATCTTCCCATTTGGTTTTGTGACAGTTACCAAATTTGATACCTATTCAGTAGGTTCGATAACCTTGGTGATGATTTGTCGATGTTCCATCCGATCAAGTTCATTTTTGAGTTTTTCTTTCAATGCGACTGGCACACGCCTTGGTGGCATTACAGTGGGCGTTGCCGATTTGTCATTCAAGATGCACAGTTCCTGGCATGTGGCCAAGTCCTTGGAACACATCTGGATACGCATTCTTGACATCGTTCTTTGAGCTCATTGATTTCTCTGCGATTGGAGTTTGAAGCGTGCGTGGTTCGTCGATCATCGCAATATTGTGATGTTGTACGCTTATCAAGTTCAACCGTTGCGCGGTACGCGATCCAAGCAGTGGAGTGCTTTGGCCCTCAATTATCACAAAGGCCACTTTGTATTCTCACTTGTTTTTTGGATTCGCGAGCAGAACAGTTGAAGTTCCAATGACAGGAATGGTTGCTTGATTGTTATAAAGTGACAGTGTCTTCTTTGACTTTTGTCTTCTATCAACCTTTGCATCTACAGGTAAATATTTCTGAGGTAGCACATTGCATGTTGCACCACAATCTATTTGCATCTTAGTCATTTGACCATTAATTAGGAATGTGGCCATGATCTTACTTGGGTACCTTTTGTTTACATTCTCTTCTAGAGTGTCTATTTTTCCTAGCACATCTACAGTCATAACCTCAAAATCAGAATCAGAATAAAATTCTTCAGTATCTTCATCATCTAGCATGAACTCTCGTCTTCCTTTGCGTTCTAGATTTGTGTGCTTTTTATACACCTTCTTGTCACTTGAGGCACCTTGCCTACACATTTGAGAAAAATGATTCTGTTTTCCACAAGTTTTGCATGACTTGCCATACGCAGGGCATTGTGTTTTTACCAACTCATGTTTTTTACTGCAATATCTGCAGTTATTTGTATACCCTTTCTGAGTGGAACTTTTTTTCTGCTTTACAAATTTCACTTCATCAGACACATCGGTCTTTGTCAATTTCATGGCTTGCATGTGTACTATTAGTACTGTTGCCTCTGCTACTTTACATAACATTACACATTTATCAAGTTTGAGGTTCGATTCTTGTATAGTAATCGTTACGTAGTGTATTGTCAGTTATACCACATACAATTCTATCTCTAAGGAAATCTTCAGAAAGACTCCCAAAGTCACATGTTGATGCTAACTCCCTCAATCTAACCAAATAGTGATCAAAACGTTCATCGACTTGTTGAACACAGTTATTAAACTGGTATCTTTCATAGATTATATTTGTCTTGCCTTTGCAGTGCTCTTCCCAGAGCTTCAGAATTGTTTCCAGTTTTTGTCTGTCCTCCTCCGATAATTGTATGGGAGGTTGTTATGGATGCCAAGGGCATCTCTGCCTACAGCAGTGATGAAAGTGGCGACCCGAAATCTGTCAGGTTTGTCCACGATATTAGTTATAATTTCATAGCTGTCCCACAGATGCCTGAACTTTTTCCAGTTGGCTTTTAGATCATCTGTCACCTGCAATGGAGGTGGCAGTGGTATATGTGGGGGAGTTAACACCGTAGTAGTCATGATTGTAACTACAGATAAGCTACATACAACTAAGCTATATAAGCACAATCTCACTGGAAGATTAGTAGCAAGTCTAAGGTAATATTAGACTAAAATGACAAGACAATGACCATTTTATCGAGTACAATTTTCTCACAAAATTGTTTAAAGTGCTAAGCTCAGGTATTTATATCATAAAATTACAGAGACCCTGTGAAATTGTAGTGTCCATTCAGTTCGAAGTACCGTTCATAAAGTTCAATCTTGCAACCATTCCGTCTGAATGATGTACATGTACAGTCATACCGTCCAGTCGCGACGCGGGCATACCGTGCGAGGAGGTTTCCCATGAGGATGAATGGAGCCGAATCGATGTTGAGAAAGTCAGTGAAAATTTCGTTGAAACAATGTCCAAAATGACGTATCTCACGTGTAGAGGGGAAGCAACTTCAACGGCAGCGCCGAACAATGGTATAAGCTTCCTTTACACACAGACTACATGTATTTTTTGTCTGCACTTAATACGATCAAATGAGTAGCCGACGAGCCATGCCTGACCTCCAAACCCCAGCATTGGAATTGCAATCGTTCATTTCAGAGTACTAATGTTAAAACATGATGCACAGCAACCACAGGTTCTGACTGCCGAGTATTTTATATCCACCGCACGTGCATCGGCCCAGGCCCCAAAACATTCGGTTGGTCGCCAGTAGCCATGCATAGCGCATCCACAACAGCCCGGTCCTAACCAACATTCTACACGCTGTGATTGGCCGTTGATAGCCATTGTAATTACCATATTCATAAGAGAGCTTGGCTAGTCTCCAACGCAGTACACGTTCACAAACCGAGTAAAGAATTGCCGCACAGTGTGCCGCACGCCGGCAGACTAGTACATTATACAGCCTTGGATTAAGGCTAAATAAATGTTCCCCGATTAGGCAAATGTACTGGACTGCCTAAAAAGGGCTGGCTGTGTTTGATTTTAGGAAACAGGTCGTGATATTGAATATATGAACACCATCTTTCTTGAGGTCTTTCAAAATACGTGTTTGACCTTTCCCCGCCGAATCCAGCAAAGGGATAACATTTCCTTTTATATTTTGCACATGTGTAGTATAGTTTACCAGACACGCCTCCTCCTCATGGTGGTAGTCCCCGCCTACAGTACATGTACGTGGCAACACTGTGGTTATAGGCATGGATCTGTGGCTTTATAGAAACTTCACGTACATACATTTTTCTAATTTCAAATCGCATGTTTATTCCAGTTTGTGTAGCAGAAGCCAATGAACAACTTTTTTTCTCTGTTAGTTATCTCGGGTTCCAGAATCCAGGGACTGCATACAAAATAGCTGGATCCCCTTTATGAAACAGCGAATTTTTGTTATATAGGTCATTTAAAATAATTATAATTTTAAATCAATAACGAAAAGTTACACTACAGACAGCGCCGTCACTAGGGTAACATTTTAGGGTCACAAGGGGTTCACCATTTTTTCCTAAGGGGAGCAAGGGGGGGGGGAGGCTTCTGGCCATGTTTCCGTTTGCCTTTTTCTTAAACAAGCCCCTTTTCAACGCCCTTTAAACAAATATAATTGTGATCCCCCCCCCAAGTTATGCCACTACCTACAGCCAGGACCACTCCACTCCTGCATTTTGTTTACTGCCATAATCCAGTCCCACCTCCACCACACATTGCAACACTGTTGCAAGACATGAGGGACTTTGAAAGAAACTAGTCCACCCGTGTGTCCCAGCCAGTACTAGACTCCAATTGACAGAAAGACGGGTCCACAGAGAGTGACCAATAATCTTCATTAGCAAGAAATCGGCTCATTTAATTGGCCAGGAAATGACAGCAAACAACCTCCTTTTACAGCGGCACTATAAAGGGAAAGTTTTTTGTGAATGATACTGGCTTTTACAATGACGCTGTCAATCACATCACTGGAGGTTCCCATATTTTTGGCCAGGTTAAATTTAATCAACGTAATTTTGGAGACGTAAATAAACCCAGAAAAAAAAGTCATATGGGGTTGAAGCGAAAGGAAAATTATGAGCTTGAGGAAAATACTACATAATCTGAAAGGAAAGAAATTTATGTTAAAACAAAATAAATTAGCCAACGATAACTTATGGTAATAGTTAATTAAAAACTATAAATTACTTGATGTCAGGATCCTACAATTATCTCGCCTCCATCAGCCATGTACAAGCATTGCATGTTACTTGTTTTTTGTACATTGTCCATTGCATACTCAAATATTTGTGTAGGTATGTTTTAAAACGACATCATCAGTTTAAATTATTTCTGGAAAAAACTTTGTTTTTTAAGGAGCAAAACAAAATTTATGTCTATTATATACTGTAACTTTTTTCTTTCTGTTTTGGTCTGAATTGCCTGTGCATAAAAAAATACGAAGAATAAAACATTCATTTTATTCAGAACTTTCATGGTAAAGTTTTCCACTTGAAATACGTTTAAAATTTTTCTCTTTTTGCCGTGGCTTAAAAATCTTCCGCAACCCGCGACCCGCGACCCTCGAACGCGAATTTGTAGAGGGGATTACATTTACACGTCAACAATTAGGGAAAACAAAATAACAAAGAAATACAGTGTTTGGTGTTTTAAGATCGAAGTTCTTTCCCAACAATATTTTAAATTATCCCAAATTTCTGTTGGCGGCTTTATGCGGTCGATACTGTCAGCGAAGCCTCAAAGGATTTTCTACGCTTTGTGTGGTTGGCACAAGACATTTGTACCTTTTTACTCAATATGTGTAGTTACTTCTACTCAGTTCAATACTATCGGCAAACAAGTATCACTGAAGAATTATCTTGAGGTCATTGTTTACGCATGAGCGCTCTTCGTAAGCCCTCGCTCCCCGAGAAAACCCGCTTTCGCTTGCAATCGCTCGGTCTCGCTCGGAGAAATTTGTGATTGGTAACGAGTTGTCCCGAGTGACACGCATGTACCCGCTCTTCGTTTGAGTAACTACCTTTAATCATCACTGTAGGTCAATGTCACCAGTAAATAAAGAAAAAAAAAAGTATTTTGTGGTAAAAATTTCTCATGAAACAAAAGTGATGAGTCCCTAAATGTCTCTGCCATATAAACTTTGTGTAGCAGTCCAAATCTCAAATAGTTAAGTTTCGAACATAGTCTTTCCGATAGCCTAGTTCTCTGCGAATTCTGTCACTTTTGCAGATTGTCTGTTCTGGAATGGGTGGTTTTGTGTGCGGCTTGGGTCCTTGATCAGTGTTTGACATTGGGTTAACTTTGTCGTGGGGGTCAAATTGCGGGTTTTGGCGAGGTATTGGTTTGGTCCCACAACTGATATGTGGCATCCATGGTGGTGGTGCGTGTTTTGGCATTTCTACCTTAGTAGGATGAATTTGCACTCAGTTTCGACGATACAGGCCATTGTTTTGTCCTTCAATCATATATGTGCAATCACCCACAACATCAACGATTTTGCCCAGGATCCAGCGGTCATGTTCCTTAAGCTCAGAATAAATTGTTTGGCCAGGATGTACATGTAACAGGCATTGAAACCGAACTGGTTAATTCTCATCTGATCCCTGAACCACAACAACCACAAACTTATGAACTTACCTGCACAATGTCCGAGTTTGATCATGTTAGAGAGGAAGACATTCAGAAATATATCATGAAGACTCCAGCAAAATCATGTCTGCTGGATCCAATACTTACATGGTTCATCAAGCAGATTATTAACTGCTCTCTCAATACTGGCACCTTCCCAGACTCACTGAAGCATGCTATCATCTCTCCTGTCATCAAAAACCATTCTCTCGATCCCAATGAGCTAAAGAACTATTGGCCAGTATCTAACATCACTTACCTGTCTAAAATCATTGAGAAACGCGCCGTTGACAACATTGCTAGATACTTGACTGATAACAACCTTGGAGGACCATTACAGTCGGCATATAGGTCTGCATATTCCACTGAGTCTGCATTGCTCAAAGTCAAGAATGACATCATGGAACTTGTTTCTAGGCGTAAAGGTGTGGTTTTGGCCCTGTTAGACCTCAGCGTGGTGTTTGACACCGTTAACCACCGCATCTTGTTAAACAGGCTTGCAGACGAAATGGGATTGGAGGGTAATGTGCTCAAATGGATTGGGTCCGATCATATCTTTCTGGAAGAACAACCAGTGTATATATAAATAGATGGCATGTCTTCTCAGCATCTTGATTTGGAATATGGCATACCACAGGCCTTGCTGTTTGGCTCCAACACAACTGATATACAACGACTGCAAAGGCTACAGAACTGGGCTGCTAAATACATCTGTCGTGCCCGAAAGCATGACCATGCCACACCTTATTTAAAAGAACTTCACTGGCTGCCGGTTAGGGAGAGGATAACCTTCAAGATCTTGGTTTATGTGTATAAATGCCTCAATGGCACAGCACCTGATTATCTATCCTCTTGCCTGTCTCCCCAGCGGCCTGGACGTTCAAGCCTTTGCCCAGCATCTGACACTACTCGCCTCATGAAATCTAACTCTAGCCTGTCAAGCTTCTCAAGTCTGCATCAAGTCCCACCTTTTCTCATTTTGCTCCCCATACCTGGAATGCACTCACCATCTCAATCAGAGAATCAGACTCTTTATGCAAATTCAAGAAGTGTATCAAAAATTATTTATATCCGATCTAATGCGCTGCGTTCCTGTGGCCCTTATTAATGCCTTATGTATGGCTTATCATGCTGTTGTAGCCCATGTGAGTGGAGTGCAATCTCTTCATAATGTCACGCCTCAGACATTTTGGAATGATGATAGATTTGCCTTTAAGGATAACTCCATCCTCATAACTAAGTACATCCCTGGTATCATAGTAAAGACGCGCATCATTTGGTACCTGGTACTTTGCATCAGGCCATCCGGCATCAACAATGAGTGATTGCAGAATTTTCAATGACACCTCCCTTGATGGGTAGCTTCCCTGACCTCTTGCAGTCTGACATTGGATATGCCAGAAAAGAATTTATTTTTATAATGCGAGGTCGGAGGTCAGTGAGTCAATATAGGCACAGCTTAGGGTGTCAGTGATGATGAGTTCTGACCCCTTGAAAAAATGAAAATCCACATCATAACGATGGAATCTCATCCTGAGGGCTAGTAGTCGTTTCGGAGCCTGACTGAGTGGCTTTCTCATGATAGATGCAATTGGCTTATGATCATTCTGGACAGTTACTTTAGTGCCGTAGGTATATTGATCAAAGCGCTCAAGCCCATAAACAGTACATGTAGTTCCTTCTCGATTTGTGCCCAGTTCTGTTCAGTAGTAGTGAGTGTACGAGATGCATACTCTACAGGTCTCCCGTCCTGTAGTAGAACAGCTCCAATGCCATCCTTGCTGCTGTCTAAGTGGAGTACAATGTCCTTTTTTGAGTCGAAATATATGCAAGCACTGGAGTGGCAGATAGCTTTTGTTTCACAGTTTCCAGTGCGTTGTCACAAGCATTAGACCAATTCCACTCGGTGTCCTTTCTAGTAAGGGCTCTGATCGGCTTGAGATTGGTAGCAAGGTTGGGTAGGAATTTTGCCATATACTGCACCAAATCGTTTCACTCCATGGATGTCTGTTGGGTGCAGCATATTTAGCACGGCCTCCACTTTGAACTTATCAACTTTCTCACCTTGGTACGTGAAGCAGTGACCATGAAAATGGATTTCAGACTTTCCAATTTCCTTTTTGGCCTCATTAAGCATGATGTACTGTTCTTTGCACCGCTGGAATTCGTACATTTGTGTAATTTACTACCCCCCTGGTTCCAACTATGCGAGGAAATACTTCAGCATATTTTCTACACAATTGAGGACATCCGTACATAGGATTTCTCTGCTATTTTTACAATTGTGGGAGATTTTAATCATCTTCGAACCACCACCATGGAAACTGATCTTGGTATGACTCAACTCATATCATTCCCTACCCGAGACAATGCTACTCTGGACAAGATCTATACAAACTCCCCGGTATCATTTGTTGAACCTGAAAGATTATCACCCTTGGGAAGAAGTGATCACTGCTGCATCCTCGTCAAACCCTCTGTTGAACTCCCACTTCAAACAAGCTCCAAGTTCAGCTGGCGCCCATACCGAGATTCAGCAGTGTGGTCTTTTGGCCAATGGATTGCCAACCATACATAGAATGTTGTTTCCTCGGATGATCACTCAATTGATAACATCGTTAACAATTTCTTTACAGAAATCTATGATGCCTACAAGCAACACTTTCCTGTCAGTGAATCAGGGCTACGTCCTTCGGATAAGCCTTGGATGACTCCTCAAATCAAGAAAGTTTTCTCACTTTGCCAACAAGCGTACACTAAGAGAGATATGGTGAAATGGCATCTCTTGTGCAATCAAATCCAAAAACTGATAAAAAATGCCAAAGCCAAATTTTACATTGAATCTGTCCGTAACCTCAAGTGTTACCATCCAGCTAAGTGGCACAAACAAGTCCAGAACATTTGTCACTTGAAACCGAAGCCAACACCAATACCTGGAGCTAATTCTAAACCAGAACACACAGCTGAAGCCATCAACAAACACTTTGCTCAAATCTGTAATTTAGCTCCCTGCTTTGGACACAGAAAGCCTACCTGCGTATCTACCTGCAGACACCCAACCTCCTTAAGTTTATTATGGTCAAGTACTCAAAGCTCTCAATGTTCTTCAAACAAACAAATCCAGTCATCCTTCAGACTTACCCGTCAGATTAATCAAAGAATTTGTACCTGAACTCTCAAGACCTCTGACTCATACATGTATGTTTAACTCATGCATTATTAATGGTAACTTTCCTGGCGTTTGGGAAACTGCAACCATAGTGCCAATTTCCAAGGAAAAGAAAATGTTGTCATTTCATCAATAAGACCTCTTACTGACTCTGATTTTTGCTTGTATACTGATAAACTGGATCTCAAAAAATATGGTAATATTAAAGGTAGCTCCACTGTGCACTATCTTGTAGACATGTTAAACTCTGTTTATGAGGGTTTTGATGAACCTAACCAATATGCCTATCTTTCTGCTGTTGATTTCACCAATTGAAGCTTTTGATCGTGTCAATCATACTGTTGTTATTAAAAAACTAATTGACCTTGGGGTCAGGCGTTCTATTGTCCCTATTGTCTGTAGCTTCCTCACCGGTCGCACACATAACACCAAACTTATAACAACCATGTTTCCTCTCTTGCTACCATCAGTTGTGGTGTTCCCCAGGGAACCAAGCTTGGACCAATTCTTTTTCTTATTTTAGTCAATGACGCTGCAGTTGGTAGCTGCAGGCGATGGAAATATGTGGACGACCTGACGATTGGGGAGATTTTGGTGAGCAATCCTGATTGCAAAGCAACTTCGATGATCTGTCCAACTGGTGTAAAGTTAATTATGTTGTTCCCAATCTTCCAAATGCCACATCATGAAAATCAGTTTCTTAAGGCGTCAAACACCAAACTACATCTTCAGCCTTAATTCATCTGAATTAAATACGGTCACTCATATGAAGCTCCAGGTGTTACAATACAGAATGATCTTAAGGGGATAGACATGTGGCTGATATTGATTCCAGGGCATCACACAAGTTGTTTACTTTGTGTATTTTGAAGAAATCAGGTGTCCCTGGGTCAGACTTAGTCACTGTTTACATTTGTTATATTAGACCCATAGTTGAGTATGCTTGCCAAGTCTGGCATAGTTCTGTTACTAAACAGCAGTCCAGTAAAATTGAGAGTGTCCAGATATGGGCATGTCGTATCATAATAGGCTATCAGGAATATCAAAGTTACTGTACAGCGCTTGCAATTTTGGATCTTCCCTCTTTTGAAAGTAGACGTGCTATGCTTTTTGTTAAATGGGGTGAAAAACTGTTTAAATCCACCAAATATAAAAATATGCTTCCCCCTCTTAGAACTGAATGTAAACTTAAACATCTGAGAGAGAATACTGTGAAAGGGTTAGTTCAACCACTCTGTAGAACAGACAGATATACAAAATCCACTATTCCAGCATTGTCCAGGATTTTATAAATTTGTACATAGGCCTACATGTTTCTGTTTTTAAATATGTTATGCCTACTTTTTTAACTAATAATAAATTTATACTTGTAAACAGCAGTGGCTGCCAACCATGTATTTGTTTTTAATAATAAACCAGAATATATGCTGGATAATGCGGGACATTTTTATATGATGACTGGAACAGCAATGCTGTATAAAATATCACCATTGAGGCGGCCATGTTGTATTATTTTTCATTCAATGTATAGCAATGACAACATCATGTAGGCCTGCAGTAGGCAGAATATACTTGATGGAATATCACCTCTGGTCAGTGAAAAACACCCAAAATGCACATCACCAGATTCCAAACAGGATAAAAAAAACCAGTCACTCCGACACAGAAGACATTCACAAAGAATACACAACGATGTTACAAGATTAAAAAAAACACCAGACAGAGCACTTTAAAAAAATGGCTGCACAGTGACGAGCGCCCTCAACTGATCCCTGTATAACTTTTTTAAGCAAAGAAACCAAGGGAGATTATAGTTTTCTTTGTTTGTTTAACTTGCTTAATCTCAACTTGATTCAAGCCATGTTGTTCTTTTATACTGTATCCGACTGTTGTTCCTGTAGTAGATCAAGCAGGATTTGCAGGTTCCGTGTTGTGGTGTTTAGGGCTTAACTACGAAGAGACACATTAGAGAGATTTCTGAACTTTTGATTCTATGAGTTATTCTTGATTAGCCATCTTGGATTAATAAGTGAACTGACAATAAATGATCAATTCAATAGAGAGCGCAACAACTCTACATTTACACCCTTTTTTAAGATGCAGATTACACATAAACCTTTGAATAAAATAATGAGAATCGCAAAAGTCTCTGGCTGAAAAAAAAAAATCAAAATGAAAGATCAAAAACTGTTTAGACGCATCCTTTGAATTGTCTCTTGTGGAATGTACTGCAAATGTCCAATTGTTTTGATAATCAAACACAGTTTTATGAATTTCACATTAATTTGTAATAAATCGATGAAAAAAAAGGTGTGAAATGAGACTTAAAACTTTGCTTCATTTCAAAGTTCTTTGCTTAATAAGAGGTTGGTTTCTTCCTCTTTTTACATTTTTTTATATACAGTTTTATCAGAAGTTTTGTTGTTGTTGTTTTTGTTGGTTGTTTTTGTTGATTTTTTTTCTTTCCAGATTATCTGACATAGTCTTTGAATCTAACTAGAGTCTTATGGACTCTGGTAGATCGACGGAAACAAGACTTCGGGCTAGGACTCTGGGATGTAGTTGGCAACATCAGGTGTAGACATGGTAACACCCTTCTGTTCAGGTGGTGGTTCTGTGGTGGAAGGTAGATTATCCATCGGCTCTTCATAGTCTTCTGTAGAAAGTGTGGTGATCCGGAGGAGGAGTGTGAATCTTCTTGAAGTGGGAAACATTTTGCCTTGGAATCTTTTCACCTCGTTTGGCTTCGATCATGTTTCCTCTTCTCATCATGACTTCAAACGGATTGGGGTTGAATGGGGAAGTGTGTTTGGTTCTCTGTGGCTGATGCACAAGAACTGTATCTCCTTCTTTGAGGTTGCTCGGCTGAGCATGAAGAAGATTGTCAGTATATGCTTTCATCCTTGACTTCTGTTTTGCGTCTCTTTCTCTGAGAGTGAGATAGGTGTCGTTTTTGCAATGCTGCATTGGGGTGTGTAATTTAGGTAGCTCACATTTCAGCTTTCTGGGTTTCAATGCTTCACTTGGAGACATTTGATGGGAATGGGGAGTTGCTCTGTATTGATGGAGAAACTTGTACAACTGTTGTTTCCAGCTGATTCCTTCTAATTCGGCAGTGCGCATGACTTTTCCAAGTGTTCGGTTCAGGCGTTCTACCTTGCCATTTGCTCTCGGCCATAGCGGTGTGACTCTGCGATGAGAGAACCAAAGGTATGTAAAAAACTTTTCGAATTCATGAACGTGAAAAAGCGGGCCATTGTCTGTCTTAACTACATCAGGAACTCCTTGTCTTGAGAAGATTGCATCTACATGTAGCTTTGGGATAGTTGCTTTTGAAGAAGTAGAAGTAACAATTTTGACTTCTGGATAGCGACTGTATTCATCAAGATATTCTCCTGATACATATGGACCAGTAAAATCTACTGCGACTTCTTTCCATGGGGCAGAGGGTAGAGGTGTCATCTTTAGTGGCTCTTGTCTTTCTGCATTACCAGAGATTGCTGCTTGGCATGGAATGCAATGTTTTACTTTGTCTTCTACCATTCTATCTATTCCTGGAAAGCAAACTTTCTCTCTGAGGAAACTTTTGGTTTTCACGATCCCTTGGTGACTGGCATGAGCAAGATTTCCGGCTTTAGATTTCAGGATGTAGGCATGACTAAGCGATTGGCGCTTGGGATCACTACATTGCAGATTGTTAGTTAAGAACTGACTGGTTTGAATGGTCGTATATTTCTGTCACCCCACTCTGTGATTTTCCAGACTGGATAGTTTTCATCAGCCTTTGCATGACATCGTCTGTTGCATTTTTTTCACGAACTTCATTGAGGGTCGTGGCTTTGGGAACTGCATTGTTGCAAATGTAGTGCACATACTCTTCTGCAACAGATTTACTTCCGCACTTGTGTACTGGGTGTCGGCTTATGTAGTCTGCAGGGTTTGCACACAAGTTCATAGTCATATGGCATGAGACGCAAACGCCATTGATCAATTCTAGGAGACGTCTGCCTGTAGCTCTTGAAGATACCTAGCAAATGGGTTGTGGTAAATTATTATTCGGAACTTAGCACCATGCATAGAAAGTGTGTAGAGATGGAAATGCTTGACTCTCCATACGGCTGCAAGCATTTCACGTTTCGTCTGAGAGTATCAGCATGTAGTTTTGACATCTGACAGTGTGCGACTTCCATCATCCATACAAGATTATTTTCCCATGTTGGCACAGCATTACGCCTAGTCCCACTGGACTTGCATGTAAAATGATGTCAGTTGGTTTACGTGGATTGAAGTAGACCATTACACTTGAATTTGTCAGGACACTTTTCAGCTTTGTGAATGAATCAACTTCATCTGGTCCCCACTTCCATTCAGCATCTTGATGTGTGAGACTACACAGGGGGCAGTAACTGTGGCGTAGTTAGGGATGAATCTCAACACATATGAAGCAAGACATACTAAATATTTGACTCACTTTGAATTTGTAGGGGTGGGGCATTGATAAGTGCATCAATCGTTTTCGAGTCTGGAGCGAGACCATTTTTGCTGAAGGTGTACCCATAGAAGCGGACTTGGGGCTGCGAGAATTCGCACTTGTCTTTGTTGAGTTTAGCATGATGACTCTGAAGTCTATCGAGTACAGCTTTTAGGTTTCTGTCATGCTCTGCTTGTCTTTGCCGCAGACTATTGTGTCCTCAGACATGTTCTTACAACCTTCTAGACCTTTGAGAAGTTGTGATACGGGAATACTTCTGAAGCTGCATTTACACCAAACATCAAACGCTTGTAGACCAACATGAGTACTAAATGTATTGATGCATCGTACTTCAGGTCAAAGTTCAAACTGGTGATAGCCAGCAGTCATATCAAGTGTGCTGAAGCTGGCAGCACCATTCAAATCTGCTATGATGTCATCTAGTGTTGGCATGGGACGTCGCTCTCTTTTGATTGCCATGTTTGCTTGATGCATGTCAACACAAATTCTTACTGCTCCCGAGGACTTTGGTACATTCAAATGGGCTGACCCATGGGGTAGGACCCACAATTTTTTCCACGATGTCTGCATCTTCAAGTCTCTGGAGCTCTTTCTCCACGTCTTTTCGAGTGTGGAATGGTATGCGACGATGCTTCTGTTGTTTTGGGTGCACGTCTGGATCAATGTGGAGTTGAATTTGGACATCCTTGATTTTCCCAATGCCATCAAATAAGGAACTGTAATGGTGATATATGTCATCAGGGTTCATTGTCATGTTTTCTGTTGTCTGCTGCATCTGCTCTGGTACTGACTGTATGTTGCATGTAACATGATTGGTGTTGAGGGAGATTAACTTCAATTCTCTAGCTGTTGTATAGGACAGCAAGTTGCATGTGTCAGTATCAACTACATGAAAGTCTGCAGAACAGGAAGTTGAACCAACACCAGCGGAGAAAACACCAAGTAATAGCAACAGTGTCTTTGTGCCAAATGCAAATATTTTGGATTTCGGCTTGTGCATCTGGAATGACTGACGATTGCATTTGAGGAGATCAAAAGACTTTGCATCTAGCGAATTGACAGATGCGCCAGAATCTATCATGGCTGTCATAGTTGTGTTGCCGATGCTCATCTTACAGGTAGACAAGTTAGCTGAGTGAATAACGTAATGCACTGGCATGGTTAGCGAAAACGTAGTCTGCCTCAGAATAATCATCGTCTTGATCAACAGTGTGGACAGCATATTTTGCTTTTGCTGAACAACAAACTGATGCAAAATATCCCATTTTTCCACAATGACGACATTCTTTACCCTTGGCCGGACAGGTACAGTGTAGCAGTGTGATGGAAAGATTCTCCACAAAAATAACAAGTGCGAGTGCCATGTGGAGTGGTGCCTGCCGTCGTTGAGATTGTGACCATTTTCGACTTTGGGATCCATATTGCCTTCTTGGTTGGCAGCAGTCATAATTGGACTGTTTATCCCATCTACCTCTGTTAGTGTTATTGTTGCTGACCCAACAACTTTGGCAAATCACCCGAGCATACTCTGCTTGAATTCTCAAATCCTCGTCGCCAGAATGGTGGTGTTTAGGGCTTAACCACAAAGAGACACATTGGAGAGATTTCTGAACTTTTGATTCTATGATTTAGGCCTATTCTTGGTTGATTAGCCATCTTGGATTAATAAGTGAACTGACAATAAATGATGCATAGAGGGGCTATACCAACTCTACACATGTATCCATTTCTTTGAGTTTTCTTGGGTTGAATCTTGTGATCTAGTTTTTCTCTATTTTCTTTTGTTGTTTATAGGCCAACAGAGGTTGGCACAACAGCTCGCAGACATGCAGTCTATCTGCTGGGTTATCTGTCATTTGAATATAGTGCCACTCCATTTCTTCTGTCAAAGCTTGGCATTATGAGTTCTTTTAAACACTTAAAGTGGCAACGAGCCTCAACCTGACACATGCCTGAAGGAAAGGTACATGTGCCAATCGGGCTGGAGTTCCACACATTTCAAACAGAGTACAAATTTGCATTTCCACCTCACCCTGGATGCACACCTGGATTGTGGAGGCAGCGCTGGTAGACTTTTGCAAACTCAGGATGAGGCCAATTCAGCTTCACTTGCTCTCTTTCTCGAAAAATGAGTATAATAATTGTGTGTGCACATACACAAGCAGTGCAATGACATGAATAATACAATCTACTGCTCTACATAACATGGTAGTGAAAGGCGCCGTAAAACAATGTCATACTTGCGAATTGGTACATTCAAAGTATACGTATAAGAATCTTGACCTGTCTGTATTGCAAACAGGAGGAGGCGCTAAAGCAGTTTCAAAATATAAAGTTCATCAATGGCCAAGTTCACGCAAGAACTATCGTTGACCATTGTTCGACTATGTTGGCAATAGTTGGACTGCTCTTCTCGTAGTTTGGAACCAGCCTACCGGGCATGGTCGCATCGCTGGTTATCAATAGCTGTTTTCATAGCACAGTGCAGAGTGGACCAGATATAACAAAATGGTGGCATAGATGAACAGCCGGTCGCGTTGACGACATGACAGTGACAGGAGTTGTTCGCACTTCAAATTCTGTGCGCATGCCATATGTATGTCACTTCTAAACAAACACCAGGGAACCATTGGTCCTTGCGTAAACTTGACCAATGGTTCAGTAATGATTCAACAAAAATGGATGATATCGACAATTTTGACAGGCGATATATCATCGGGTGAATATCGCCAATATGTCGATATATCGTGAAGATTTTTGAAAATTGAAAGTACACTTTAGAATGAGATAACAATGCCTCAATCAAACGCGTAAAAAACCCAGTTTTATCTCATGGAGGAAATGAGCAATTAAACATACAATTACAAACTGCTGAGATAAAACACTGAATTAACATCCAGATTCCATGAAAACAGAACACCTTACATTTTTGAGAGGTTTTTTATCACTGTTTCCGACTCAATTAATTCATGTTTTCGATCTCCACGCTCAGACGTTTCGATCTCTAAAAGCTGGTGCCTCGATTGTTAATTCCAATTCGTTCAATGACACCGCTGCACAACCATACACGTTATGTAATACATGTATTTCTCAGTGCACCTGACGTTTCCCGATGTGGTGATTTCTCACCGAGGGAATTTCCCATGCAGCTTCGTAACCACTGCAACACACCATTCCTTCGGCCCCTAATGATAAAGTCTACTATGGGATGGCACTGCACAAAGCATTACGTCATAAATATTCACACCAGTTGGCCAATCGGAAAGCAGCCAATCGGAATGCAGCCAATCAGCCTGTTTTCTCATCCGGCCTGTGTCTATCAGTGATACTCTCGATGAAGAGAGACCACCATGGCTAGATGGGAAGATGTAAACTGATACTTAAGTTTCCTTCATTTCCTCTCTTAAACTGCGATCTAATCTACATCCAAGATTCGTTGTATTTGAAATTGCGGCATCCAAACCCAAATAAGGCTGTTAAAGCGGATTGCCGTCAACGTCAAAATTATTTAACAAGTTTTAAAGGCTGTAAAGATTATGAAGGCATAATTTAATACAATATAAGGAAGTTTAAGCAAACAAAAGACGATATCGTCGTTTAAATAAAAATATCACGATAGTCACGATATTTCGATATATATATCCAAAACCGATGTCGATATTGACGATATTGTTCTCGTTAGCGTATCGTGACTATATTATTGTGATATCGTCCAGCGTTAGTAGGGCGTATATTTTAGAGAGGATAGAAGACAGTAACAGCATGGAGCAATAAGTCATTGAATTATTGTTCTTAAGTAAGTAATGAATTGTCATTGATAAGTTTTTGTGTTCATGTTGTGGTTGAAGTGTCTGTTGAGTTTCAAGGCTCAATTCATTTTCAGGTCACTATTGCTTAATAGAGAAGAGTAATAACACTGAAAAGGTACTTTAGGCTGTACACTTGCTTTTTCGATCTTGCAAATGACACTTTGTTTTGACTATAGAGTCCGTTTGACATTTGGTAATTTAAAAACAAAATTACATTTGATTCCATCTGATACAGTAACTTGGTCATTTGTGAATGGACACATTTTGGCCAGAGACTGCTGTGAATTATTATGACAATTGTTTTAAGTTGAAAAGGCAAGGGTCAATTGAAAGGACAGTGCACAGCGGCAACCTCTCTGCATACAGTACATGTATTGTATACATGAACATGGCACAGCGATTTATTTTAGTATAGCTGCGCATTTTGTCATTTAAACACTCAAATTGCATGAGAGTTATGCCTAAAATTAGTCACAGACCTACACTGTAGCTAGCTATAGGAAACACATTGCTGTTGGAGTTGCAGGTGTCCCCTACACATTTAATCTGCCCCATCACAGTTCAGCACTCCCTAACTCTGTGGCCCTCAACTCTGACAGTGAATTTGTTAGCTATCTTGTGAGGACGAAGGAAACTCATTATTACACAAAATATTTGGAAACAAGTTTTTAACTGATACAAATTATTTGTACAATACTGATTTTTTTTAGGAAGAAGTAGAAGCCTATGGGGGTTTTGCACTCTTAGATCCTGACAATGTTGATCTGGATAAGTATCCTTCTTTTGCTGATGTGGACTGGACATATGCCAATGTTACTGCTGGTGATTGCCTGTACCTTCCCTATGGTAAGTTCAAAGCCATTTGCTTTTTACACTTAATGAATATGGTAAGAAAAGCGCCTGATTTTCATTTGGCACATGCACAGAATGAGTGTCTTTTTAAAGACATTCCAGGGGCTGATTTCACTAACGCTTTTTGATCGTCGCAAACGCCGAAACCGATCGCTAAATCAAAAATCCATTGCAACTTAGCGATGGATTTTGGATAACGATTTCACTAAATCTTTGCGATGAACTTACTCTTAGCAAAACAATTATTAGTGATGACAATATTGCGATGACTCATTAGTGGCCGCAAAGTGTAAGTTCATTGCAAATTATGGTAGATTACGCCATTTTGTGCTTAGATTTTATTAGCGGTGTACGTCCCGTTATAGTATAGTCCGCCATGAATTAGAGAGTAAAATGGCGTTACATTATTTTGCTCTTCGTGGTCTTTTACTGGGAGGCTCGGGATACCCACAACGCAGTTGGCCGATGACACCTTTCAGCAACGTGATTGTTGCCGAAAGAGCTTAAAATCGGTAAAAAAGGAGATCTTTATCTATTGGGTCAATGTAGGCCTCATAGCATCCACAATTTGCCCTTTCCAATTTTATCATTTACACATTTTCGGTGACAACACTTTGATGAAAATTTTGGGCATCTATAAATGAATTGTTTTAGCCAATTAGGCCTCATAAAAATGATGCCTTTGGGAAATTATAGTAATTAAAAAATTGTTTTCCCCTTTTGACGTTCGTATGTGTGCTGAAGCTTAATAAAGGGTGTCAGACATTAACCCTTTCCTTACCATAGGCCACTTAGTCGACTGCACTCTGAATACCCCCTCTTCCTTACCATTGGCGACTTTAGTCGACCAAGCTTGCACACA
>CM021543.1:5313878-5323878 GCA_010994315.2 Pisaster ochraceus | reverse complement strand
GCTTTTTGAGTGATTTATATTCACGGATAGTTTTGAGTTTTTTGGATCGTAACATGATCCCTTGCTTTTGGCAATCATTTTTTTTCATAGTTTTCAGGGATGTGCAAAGTGTACATGTATTATTGTATTCTTGAGCACATTTTCAGTCAGCTTTTTCCAACATTTCTTACAAGACACATTGGAAAAAGCCGACTGAAAATGCTTCTAAAGAGCATCAGCAATTAAGATTGGAACTTGTCCTAAGAGCAACCTTGGCTCTTTGTGAAGTCAAAAAAGGAAAAAGTTAATGCAGCTTGATTGGTTTTTGTTTTCACCTACTTTTATTAAACTTTAAGAGGTTGTTGGAGGCTGTGTCTATTGAAACTCACCCCTGGAGGATGGAAATGAATTTAGGGTTGTTTTTAGTAATCAATGCTTAAAGTCTGCAAGGTGGACTCTACGGAGTGGCAGACCCAGAGGTTGTACAGTGTCCCATTATGACATCCACTGAAATAAGGGTTTACACACTAGGTTTCCATCCCAAAAAGGCAACTTTTTTTAAAATGGTCAACATGATCAAGCACCATATGCTCATTTGGCAGGCAATTTGGGCATTCACAGTCAGACATATGCTCACAGTTTCTGTTTTCTATTTTCACAGTACATTCCCTAAATAGATTTGTTATAAATCATCTGAAATTTGATTTCTTATTTTGTTCTCTTTTGTACAATTTTAGCAATGGAGAAAATGACAATGGAAAACAGGAATTCAGAAGGCTTACAGAATGGATTGTGGAACAAACAACCCGAGAACTCACAGTCACATGAAGATCTCTAACTGCAGCTACAAAATATAATGTTATTTTTAAACTCATAATATGTAGTGCACAGTTAAAATGAAGATTTGTGAAAAGTAGTTAATTATATATCTCTTCACTCACCGTGTGGAGATAAAAGAAAGTCTAATAACATTTATGAATCACTAAACAATCAAAATTTTGTTGCATTTTGCAACAAAAGCTGTGGTATGCACAAGGTTATTCTCTGTCTTCTTCAGACTGATCTCAAATCCAAAGAAGTGTGTAACCTTTGCTTCCATGCAGTACGATACCATCAACCCCTGCAGCATTGTCATTCTTTATTATTTGCTTAATGGCCTTCAGAGTTCCCTGAAAGTCGATAGCATGTCAAGCTGAGTTTTTACTGGCTGCTGCATTGAGTGATGATTTGTGAACTAAAGTGAGTCATCCCTTTAGCCCCCTTTAGGTTTTGGCTTGAACCAGAGGCAATGTCTGTGTGGCAGTCCGCAATACCACTGACCATCACCCTGTTTAACATGATAGCCTTAATGTCGGGTTGGTGATCAATGATGTTATACATGTAGTCTATCAGGTGCCAATGTTTTGACCTGGGCTGCATCTAAGTTGTCTTGAGACAATTTTTCTGTGGAAGACAGTGTTTGTGATGTTCTGTTGAAGTTTTGCTGATAGTTCAAGAAGCATTCACCCGTTCTCATTGCAGTTGCCTATCCTATGTTTCCTAGTACTCCTTTCCAGAGGCCTGAGTCCTGGCTTTGAATTCACTACCTTGTTTTTCTTTGGGATGTTTCTCAGGATGCTGTGTAGGTCAGCATAGAAACTATCCATAATGGGCGGGTTGACTTTGAAGGGTTGGGAGATAGACACTGATGAGGGTGGCGTAGCCTGCTTATAGATCAATGAAAGTAGCAGGGCTGCACGTCTGTTAGTCTGTTAGAGCAACCAACCGGGAGGTTTGTAAGCTTGGAGGTGATGGTGTTTTTCACCTTGAAGCCAATACTTGGGAGGCATTTTCAGATTTTGGTTTGCTTGGCCAGTAGATCACATGCCTTGTTTTTTCAGGCTGCCTACATCAGGAAAACAAATTGCTGATTGCAGCAACATAGATGTCTAGCTTTGACAGCTTATGGATAATCGATGAAAATTAGCTGGTGATGGTCTGCTGCATCCATCATGGTCTTGATATTCCAGCAGGTGAGTTTTAAAGTTAACATGTTTTTCCAACTGCAAAATGCAAGTTGGGATTGCCGTTTCTTCTTCAGTGTTGTTCGCCCGCTGTTGAAGGTGCTTGTGACCATAGCTAGCCAACCAGGAATGGTGGAGACGAGCTTTGCTTAGGCCACTTTGCCTCTTTTTCTAGGTCTCTCTCAATTTAGAGCAAGCAGTGCATCCCTAGAAAAGTGTACTGGTTGCTCAGGGTGATGTTGATGATATTTTCATTTCACCATCAGAAGACCACTTGGGCCTGAGCTGCCAGCAAGCAGAGTTAGATTTATTGCTTCAGTATCATCTGACACTTATTTTCGCCCCTTTCCAGTCGCTAAAGGACTTGTTGAGGTTGGATGTTGATGTGAACATGTTGTTAATGCTTGCGCAGTGTGGTTTTTTGGTAAAGTGTAATTTGCATAGACTGTCCCCACCCTTAATGCCCAAGGTTTATCTGTCATGGCCAAGCAAGCTGGGACAGTGTCAGCGAGATCCTCAAGCCTCGGACTATCCATCTTTCTCTTAGGCAGGTTGTCGGACAGGGTGGTATACAGCCTCAGTTCCCAAAAATGGTGGTGTGCTCACTTGACTTATCTAAACCAAAAATGGTGTTCAGACAAGTAAAAAGATCAAGTTATAAACCACAAGGGAAACTGACAGGATATTGTAAACATTTGTGGTTGACTGTTATGCCAATAGATAACTCTATGTTTCTCCTGTGTAAACTTGTAACATTATGGTCATTGTCATGACGGCAAGTTTTAGATTCATGAGATAGACTGTTTTTATGGAAAAACCAGTCAATGATAAGCAGCAAGTATTTATTATCTGCAGCTGTATATTTGTACAGATTCTTCACAAAAAGGGCTTGCATTAATAAAGAAGGTTAGAATCAGTTGAAGTACTGACTGAACTTTTTTATAACATACACAAAAACTACCAAAACTTTTAAAAATTATGGTCATAATTATAAATGTAGTCTTGGTAGTGTCAAATTTCTTCACAAGTGCTTAAATCATTGCTTGCACTATAAATGTATATATTTTTTAATCCTCTAAATCTTGTTATGAGAAAATCTCTGAATTTTATGTCTTTTGAGGAAAAACTAGCGAACTCAACTTTACTTGTAATTGCTTTTTTGAGACAAAAATAAACTCTGACCCAGTGTAAGGTTCTTGCACTATTGAAAACATTGACATGTATTGGGACTATGTGTATAGACTGTGCAGGTCAAACCATATGGAGTTTTACTTAGGAGAGATTTTGCTTCGTCAATTATTTTAGTTAAACACATATTATACATGTTGTGGGGAACGTATTACTAATTGATAAAAAATATGAAAGTAAAAACAATTCAACTATATAATGAAGAAAACCCGGGAGTTAAACCTGACCAATGTCCGATCACCAGACTTATGTAAACACTTATTTTGGACGCTGTAATTGCGTTTTCATGCAGTCTATGGTCATTGAGGCATCAGCGTCCTCTATAAACTGCGTCACACATTAATTTTTTAGGCTGCACTTTCCTCAGTCATGAATTTACAAAAAATTAAAATCAAATAAGCATCCTTGTCCCAGAGTTTTAATTTTGTTTCAATAAAAATTAACAAATTATGTGTCCTTTATTACAAAAACTAAAACTTGTAAGCATTTTGTTCATAGATATAATTTAAAACAGTTTTTATTTCAGAAAAAAAAGAAAGTTTTTTTGTTTGTTTGACATGTTTTCTCTTTCTGATACGTGCGAGACTGGCACAGTCTATTGGTACCAATTACATGTGTGTTCTAAGTAAGCAACTTTATTTTACCATACTTTCATTCCCAATCCCAAACTTGTTTTTTCAAAAAAATTAGGCAATGGCTTTTAGTCACAAATAATATATTAAAGATTTGTAACTTTAAATTGTTAAAACATTTGTAATATATAACTGAACCATTTCTGTTTTGTTTCTTTTTTAAGCGTTTTGTAGTACTCATATTACCAAGATTGTACATTTTATTTCACATGTATTTTTTGTACACAGTTTTGATAGAAAAAGAAGAAACTAAGAGACACAAATAAAAACCCATTGTGACATTGTTTTCTAAATGAAGAATGAATTGATTTTATTTAGACTATTAATTACAATGCCAAAAGAAATAGACCTTATGAACCTGACATCAATGCAGCGTTACATGTACTGTCCACTGTCAATAGTCTTAATAGACTAAACCATTAAGCTTAAGCCATGATGTACTGCCTCTGAGCTTCTCAACCAATATGTGTAAGACATGATAAATCATGTTCACAAAAATGAACAAGCCACTGCCATTTTGCAAAAATTATTCCAGACCAAATACAATTTGGAAATATCATTTTCTAAGCTTTTCTAAGATATGACACATTCATTGTATGATGTGGCTCCCAATTGGCTTATGCTTTTGACTTCAGAAGTACATAGTCTTGACAAATGATTTTTATGTTATTGTGATGTGTCAAGTACTGTATACTTCACTGTATACTTCTTCTACTCGGCATTCTCAAAATCCTGCACCCCCCCCAAAAAAAACCCCAAAAAAACCCACTGGTTACTTGTGTAGGATTTAGAACCATGACCCGGCATTTCCCACACAGATAATAACAAAATGCCAAGATAAATTAAATTAGCAAAAGGTACCTCTGAATTGAATTGATTACCTGCTACTGTAATATCCCCGATGCAATTAGTACATCTCTTATATTCATGTTTTACACACTGTGTGATCACTCAAGAGTCCTCTTCAATTCAAATTACAATTAAACCTAAACCCCTAGTATCTGGCCATTCATTCTATGGTAACTCATCACAAAAATCTTGGGACTGTAACTGAGATTGGCATGTATAGCTCAATGATTATTTCAGTATGCGCCTTCAGTTCAAATCCTTTCTGAATGGGATTTAGGAGGATTGGGGTTCATTGAAATAGTTTACTCTTGTTCCTTGTACAGCAAAGATACATTTGCTGATGTCCCGAGAAATAAATACCTCTGCAAGTACATGTAGGACAAAAAAATGAAACAATCTTTGCCCTTTGCACTGAGGATATGTGAGATTCTTGCTCAATGCTCCTTGCCCAACCAGTCTTTTGGAAAGCTTTGCAAGTGCTTATAATTCAAACTAATTGATGATGAAGATCCAATCTACATGTGCAAGTAGTTCTGATTTCTAACAATAAACACATGTAGCGAGAGCGGCCTGCAATATGTTTTCAGTTAGATGTAAAGTTATGTCAACACTAACTGTATTGGTTACACACATGGTGATGTCACTTCATCTTCCATTGCAGTGTGACGTTTGTAGGTTATGGTAGTTTGGAAGGTGTGATTTTGTTAGTAGACAACAATACTCACATTCCACCTTGACCATACAAGAACTGTGTATTATTAAAGATCGGACCTTCATTCTAGTTACTCGGCCACCACAATCAAGTCAAGTGAACTGCACTGCTCTGTCACTATGCAGGCCTGTGCACCAACTGACCAATGCAAATAACCAGGGGCATGGATGCAATTGCCTCCACGAAGTATTAGGCTTCAAATGGCTCTTGTTTTTGTACGGCGCTAATGATTAAAAATGTGAAAGATGTAAATCAATGCAAATTAGGATCACACAGATGGTAGCCATCTTGACCAATAAAAATTAAATAATTTTTTTTTTTTTAAAGGATATAGTAAATATAAAAAGATAATAATGGCTAACATGCATGTTATGTACGGGTCAGCCTTTGATCTTATCATTTTCTATGGAGACAATATGTTGGCCAGGAACCATTGCAAGCCCAAGGACTCTGGGCTCTTCCTTCTGACTGGAGTCTGAAAAGCAAACAGATGTGATATAAGATGTGTGTCAAAGGCAACTTTTGAAAATTTTATTTTACATGCACATTGTACACACACAGCAAAGTATTGGTTCTCATCAACCACTTCAGATAAACAGTACATGTGTAAAGTTCTGTACCGTACATAATTTACTTACTGTCTGACCAAAATAAGTTCTTCCCTACTTTGCAAAGTGAAAGTGCAAAAAATTGCCTGCAAAACCCCCAAAATTTGCTTTTTGATTTTCAAAAATTGTACCTTACTTGATGAAGTTTGACAGTTTGGATATGATTTATTTATCAGGAGCTTTTCAATGAATTTGTTACTTCAATTGGGTACAATTCATCGCGCATACCATTAAGTTACCTATCTGTCAAAACACATACATTTTTGCAAATCGGGTTTTATACAAATTATTAATATACCCATTACTGTTAACATTTTCAGCAAGTTTCAATACCTAATATGTAATAGTTTTATAATTACAGGACGTATCATTAGATTTACCATTTTGTATTCTCATGAAAAAATTGATCTATCTCGACAAGCTACCTTATACCACTGATATACAAAGCACTATGGCACAGTTCAGGCGCGCGTGTATGACACTGACATTTTCACGAAGTGACCTATCGCATAATGCATTGTGTTTGTACGGGGCTCGAGTTTGGGTAGAAAATCCTTAAGTCCACAGGGCTTGTTGCTCAACATTTTTACTGGAGCAAATTGTTTTTACAAGACCAGAATCGAAATGAGGAAAAAACCTCCTTTTTTATTTGAACAAGTACTAAAAGACATGTATGAGAGGATTTATCTCATTTCTCATTATGGGTGAAGTACACATTGTATATGAATTGAAAGGTATTTTATCAGACTCAAAGCCAACATCTGAACACGATATAACACACAGTAAGGTATTGTTATTCAATTGAAAAACACAAGACTGCTGGTCTTGTCCGGTCATGAGTTTACTGGCCCAACACTAAAACTACTGGCCTCAGGCCTGTGGTTCAGTGTAACAAAAATTGAGCACGGTTGTACACAGTGCTCTGCGGGCAAAATGTTTTTTTCATTTTCTTGAAGTGAAGTATGTGTTACTGTTTAGGAATTAATTACTCATTAAAATAGTGGTAGGAATGAAAACATACTGACATTTGTGTACGAATAAAGCATCCAGCTTTATTTTTGCGATAAAAAATAAAATACAAATAGTAAGCAGACTCAAAAACTCTCTTAAAAATATTGACAATTTTGCCTTGGGCAGCAATGTGATGCTTTTAGTGAAGTACACAACATTACCATAAGATTGACAAATTGATTACCAGGTGGGGTTAGATACTCTTCACACGATCCAAGAATAACATTTCGGTCTTTGTCAGTACACAGAAATAAACCAATCAGAGTACGACCATCTGTCATTCTAATCCTCATAGTTTGGTTGAGCCACCCATTAAGTCTCTCTCTGGTGTCTTGCTTCTCTGGTGCCATTACAGGTCAGGCATCACACAAACAGTTCTGCGTGAAGATCAAAATAATCATTCATTGCTGTTACTCACTAAATAAATTACACAGAATATGTGCTGAATTGAAAAAAAGAAGAAGTAACGATTGATACAAATTTTGAAAGGTAGCTTATGTTAAAATGATGGCTTTTAAAAAAATTTGGTAACCCGGCCCTGGGGTCTATTTCACAAAGAGCTAAGATTGAGTGACTGCCAGTCTGCTTCGGAGGACACATCAACTCCAAACTGGCATACAAGTTTCTGTGCGTAAGTTATGCCATGATAATTACACAGTGTATCTTGTACACAAGCCCTGTTGTAGTTGTAAGCCAAGAGAAACTCAAGATGACTCAAAATTACTTTAGAGCCTTATCTACATGTATCACTGCAGGCTATCCCAGCTATTGACAAAATTCACCTGAGATCATCATCACAATCCAACAACAGTCTTGGTTGCGCCTGACAGGAAGAACCAATTATCTTAAAGCAAACATGAATCCTCAATTCTGATTGGTCAATCCAACAATGTGATATTAAACCATTATAGCATGGTCCATATCACACTGTGTAGAGCAATGTTCTAACTCCGCGTATTGCGCTATTTTAATCTGCGTATCAAGTTTGCTTAAAGATAAATTTGTTATCCCATGCGTACTGGTGTAATACGGAAAAATACTGCAGGTTTATAATCATATCCAACTTGGCCTTCAGCAATTTGGCCCCTGTGGATATAGGGCCCAAAAGCAGTAAATTTTTCTGCATTTCCACTTGCGCTTGCAATATGTAATAGAATACTATTAATGTGCTTCTGCACATGTACACGTACACATGTATGCAGAACACACCTGTCAAAATTGAAGTATTTTGACATGACTCAATTTCAAAATGTATCATGTTTTACAAGGGCATCCTAAAATGCATACATTAAATGTCACGAGTTAAACTAAAAAAAACAAGGTTGCTCTATGTCCTGATATACATCTATCATGTTCGGACTACCACCATGCTTTGGAACATTTTTAGTTGAAAGACCACATGCCTAATAGAATTGTGTTGCATAAAATTATTTTCACATGTAATACAAATTTGTCAATTGTAGGGCTTAAATGACCATAAAAAGAACTAGAATGTCACGCATGAAACTCCGCTGACCCGCCTTAGGCAAAAATCCCCATAGAAAAACTGCATATTGCATGTCCACTTGGGAAATGTTTGCTTTGTAAGCTAATGAAGGACCAGTGTAATATGATGGGTCAGCATCATTTTCTTAATGGGGGAGAAATGTTTCTTTTCGGGTTGTATCCCATGGTTTTGTACACCTTCCACAGTTCTTATTAGGTGTCCGTTAACATAAGGACCCTTTCCAAGCTCAAATCAACTTGAAACTTCACATATAGTTAGATATTTATTAGGAGATGAAACCGCCTTAGTGACATCATGATGACGTCATCAGGTGTTGAGTTACATTAAATCAAAGTTTGATATTTGAAACAATCATAACTCCAAAACTACACGATGGATTTTCACAATCTATCGAATAGCATCGAATAGGCCTGTTATGACTCTAAAAACGCTACACAGAGTTTGACCTCATTTGACCTTGACTTCCGGTTCAAACCGGAAGTTGAACTTTTCAAAAATTCATATCTCAAAAACTACTCATCATTTCATCGCAATTTTTACATCAGATTGTAGGTCTGTGATCCTGCTCAAACTTTTGCGCAGACATGATACCAATTTGACCTAAATTTCTGGTCAAAATCGGACGTTAAAAGCTACCTATGTATCGACCCGCATTTACTGTGTATAATGCAAAAAGCACTGTGGCTGGCTGTTCCGCTCCATTGATCAGCCTGATTAAATATTTCTTCTTAGAATGTAGAGACTTATTAGTTGTTAAAATCCAATGATGTCATGTTTCAAATGTCGCTCAAGATAAAAAAGTCAGTAATAAAACAAAACATCCTCGTAATGATGTCACCGAATGTTTGGATGTTGACAAATTTTGCACTGGACGGTTATCAAATGCAATGGCAATTTACACTATTTAAAGTGAGGTACTTGCAATTTTTTACCCACTCTATTGTAAATGACTACATTACAACATTGAATTTGACATTTCCCTTCCTCTTTAGAGATCAACTTGATTGAATCCACCAAAACAAATATCACCCTTTTTTGTTTATTATGTGGTCGGAAATTTGAAGTTTTCTGCACTGCAACTTTGCTGAAATTTGATTGGAAAAAATAGCAAAATTATTTCAATTTTTTAACTAGAGTTTTTTAATGCCATTGGCGGAGCCCAACCATGTTCGAAACAAATACATAAAATATGTCATACTGCCGACTGGAGAAATTTTTTATCTTCGTCTCTATGCATTTACTAATTTATTGTTTGGATTGTTTCTTATTGGCTGTTTCGGCACGTTTGCCGAAACAGCCTTTGTTTTCGTTAAGATTTTTATTATTAGCTGTTTCGTAGCGCAGCGCAGCGAAACAGCTCTTGTTTTCGTTAAAGTTTTTGTTATTATTATTTTTTTCCCTTTTTTTATTTGTCCGTTTCAGTAAAAAAGGCTATTGACATAACGCACGTTCGGTCAAGGCAGCCTTTTGCATAGTTCCTAAAGAGCAATTGCAATGAAACTTTCAGTGAT
>CM021543.1:5281465-5295267 GCA_010994315.2 Pisaster ochraceus | reverse complement strand
TGTGTCCTTAAGCAAGACACTTAACTATGATTGCTTTGTCCTTCGGATGGGACGTAAAGCCGTTGATCCCGTGTGTTGTGTAACCCACGTAAAAGAACCCAGTGCTCTTATTGTAAAGAGAAGGGGTCAGCCCCGGTGTTCCTGGTTTAATTGGCAGCCTATTGCGCCACAGCAACTCGTAAACCATGTAGCTCCACATACCTTGCAGAAAAAAAAATACTGAGCGCTTTTATGTAGTGCTGGGCACCTCTGAAAAACAGTGTGTTTCACTGAGAGGTCTCCTCAGGGTAAAGAAGAAATAAATAGATACTCATGAGTTTTATTGTACATATGAATCGCCACTTGCTCTGTTTGATATAAGTCTTATTACCGATTTGTTTTACATACTGACATACATGACATAACTGCAGATACACTGTAACTGTATTGTTTGTGAAGCACACATTCTTACTAAACAGAAACCTTTTATTCACAGGCCAGTTTTTTATCACCTTACTAATGATTTTTTACAGCAAGAAAACTTATGTATTGTAACAAATGCCCTGCAAGCCAGTCTGTTTCTTGACATTTGACTTAATTGGTCCAAAAACAATAGACTTGTTACAAGACCAACCTTATACGTGGTCTTGGATTTTTTAAATAGCACCTTTGCATCAACACTCCATAAAAGGACAAGGAGAGTTTAGGGTACACTATAAAACTTAACAATTACTATTTATTTTAACTGAATATACTACAAGACCAAATGATATTTAAATACAATGTAAGTACACAAAACTTAATACAAAAGCCAGCTCAAATCAACCATTCTCTAAAATAGAAGATGAATGAACATGGTGAGCAGTGACTTTGTCTCGGGAGTCCTTCCTCATGTCTCTGGCCTCTAGCAGCGGGGTTCGCCTTACATTGCCTGGCAGACTGACCTCCCGTCTCTCTCTGGTGGTCATGGTGGTAGCTCTAACCCAAGTTCCAAAACCCTAAAATGTGAAATCAATTACACTGTGATTCTCAAAATTAATAAAAATTTAGTAACTGTTCACTGAATTTCCAATGCGCCATTTAAATGTTAATTTGCATCACACTGCATGTACTTGACTGTTTGTTTTCTTAATTAAACATCATAGATCAATATAATTTTACAGCCAACCTAAAACTCATCCTAGTACGTCTCACTATTTGATCAAGATACTCAAACTATTGAAATGCACAATACAGTCTACCATATATAACCTGCAGTGATGTTTTCCACAATTTTCACTAAATGCTTTGAATGGGAGATTTGTAAAATTACTTACAGGTTTTTGCCTGGTTTTGGCTGAGGTGGTGAGGCTGTTTTTCAGCTCTCTGGCCAGTAGTCTACCCTGAGTTGCTCCCTAAGCTCTCATGGCACTCTCCAAGTACTGGTAAACCAAGCCCCCTACCCTCTAGATAGAACGGGGGTTACTCAATGGGCCTCAAATTGCCTGGTGTGACTTTACTTCCGTTTTGCAGCCAAGTGTCCTAACCATCGCCCTTTCCTCACCTTAACTACATGTACTTCGATGGGAGGAATTTGAAAACTATTTTGAACACTTTTTGTTCCATTCGGAACACAATAGTGACCACCTTGTACCTCCAATATCACAACTTGTTTAATCACCGAGTATAATTTATAGGGCTCCCTCTCTGGGTGCTCATGGCCCAACCAATATTAGCTACAGTGTACTGCATAACTGGAATTGTTGATCATTGATTGAAAGACAGCCTTGGAATCAAGGCTAGCTGCAGGGTCATCATGGAACAAGCACAATGAGAGCACCATACCACAACCCCAAAACACATTTGGCCTTGGCCTAACGTGTCAATGGTCAAAACGTCATACAAAAATGTGGCACTTGATTAGTCATTTTGTACATGCAACTCACAATTACAGTTCAAACAACCACCGGTAGGCAGTCTGTGCTTGGCCAACGATTATGTGAATAACTCATCATGGGGAAATTTATATATTTACTAGTCGCCCCCCTCCCCTTTCAAAGTATTTCCATTAAAATATAATCAAAAACACAAGATCAGAGGAGTTCAGCTTCGTCAAGGCTGTCCTCCTGATGGACTCCTTGCATATACTGTAGACTCAGTGCATGGACTATCGGGCAAAAAAACCCAAACTGGGATAGTACAAACAAAATTACAGACTCCAGGTGTGGACTATCGGGCAAAGGGATGGTGCAAGATAGCCTTGCAATCAAGGCTACCCCTGCACCAAGTTTTGAGTTATATGCCATGTCCTTTGTGAAGGCTGAAGGTCTTTGAGTTTTATGCTCGAAGAATGATTGCAAGCCCACACATGCACAAACATTTGTAAATGGTGTAAACCGAGGACATCCCATGGTTTGAATGTGTACATACCTACCTTCACACACACCCAGATCACTCTGTGATGCAGTCACTGTAAAACCCTATTCCTCAACACTGTAAATAACACTGTGAGGACATGTGTAAGTCCACATAGTGTTTCAAGTACCTACATTATGTGGACCTCTTTTGTTCTCAGGTCCACACTTTGTATGTAGCGTTAAAACACAACCTTAGGGATCAGGTTTGTTGGGCCTGCCATTGTTGTTCTATCATTCCCTTTTCTGAAGAATTCCTCTGTGGGATCTAAAGTTGAACTAAGAAAAACTTTGTGGGGTCCTTTCACACACCCGACACATACCTATGTAATTTTTAATCCAGTAAAAAGAGAAACTCTCCATTGTTGTTGTTTTGTTTTGTTTGAGAAGTTCCCATTAATTGGTTTTGTAAATGAAAGCAAAGCCAGGCGTCCTCACTCTGTCGGAACACCTGGGTCCCTTTTGTTAAAGTCCTCGGTTTGAATGGGTAGACATCCCCACACACAGGTATGTCGAAAACAGTATGCCCCTTCGATGGATTCACTAACCATGGGGTATACAAAATCATACAAACCAAAAATTGAGATCGGCCAATAAATGTCCAAGTTCTTGGTCTTGTGATGTGTACACTCAAACACAACCATATGGCACTCCGAATTGGGCATTTCTGATCTTTCCACTCCAATTTGAAGGGATTGCATAATGGCAACCTTATTATTTTTGCACCACCATTGGAAAGATCTAATCTTTTTCTTTCCAACTTTTGTATGCTTGGCTATGTAGAGTGAACACAGACAAAAGTCGGACAGCTTTACAACAAATGGCCTTTGTGCCAGGCTCGAGTGCTTTTCATGTGGAAGCTTGGTCAACTACAGTAAAGTCACCTGTGGTAAGGGCAGGATTATTCAACTGAAATACATCAGTACATAGCCCTGTAGGAATAATCATTGCATAAAAACCCTTACTCCTTAGGCTTTCTCAAGTGCAGGTGACCTCTATCCTCAAATATTCTCCACTGCTATGTCACTTACTGCGCTGAAGGCAAAAGGTGGGAATTTTAGCTGAAATGTGTTGTGTGCACTGGAAGACATTTCAGTTAGAAACCCTTGTGACGCAACAATAGATCAGTGCAGAAAGTCCATTGCTATCAATGATATAACAAAACATTATTAGCTTATTGGCTTACATTGGCTTATTGAAATGGCTCCCATACTTCCCCTTCCAATAATAGATAGACCTCCAGTAACCCATCTTGCTTCTTCAACGCTCTACAATCTTTGCTTCACACCAACATGTTTGGACTTGGATAAGATCTGATTGCCTGATTGATATCTGGAGATAAGCAATTGTTATTTGGGCCCTAAATCCTCCACAAGCCTCCAAATCATGAAGAGGATTTTGGAGGATTCAGAAGGGGAAGAAAACTGGCCTTTTTAGGTTTTCTTCGATTCAGCTCATTCAACTGGGACTATCACATATCATGTAATAGTCACTGTATTGTAAGAAATTGAAAAGGTCTGAAAATGATCAAGAGTGAGGCCAATGGCATATCCTTACAAGGTCACAAACATTAGCCTGTACTCATGTATATACACATAACAGTACAATCACATATTATGTATCTTTATTTATTCAGCCTTTTCATTGCAAACTTTGGCCATGTTAATTGTTTTAGTACACATGTATTTAACTGAAACCGCTGCCATACTCATGAATTGAACTCTTTTGTAGTAACATGTATGTGAAGCTTTGTCAGTGCCAATATTTGATCATATTTTCAAATCAGTACATATCTATTATGGTTGAAACTGTTTGGTATTTGCTGAGTGGTTGTTGTATCACATCGTTAAAGGACATTTCTTGGATTCTTTTAATGCAATGGGATAATGAAGGAGTATGGAAATCAAGTACAAGTAAATTTACTTGTGTGCAAAGTACATTTGAAGTTGAGTAACGAGCTTGTGATATTTATTACTTTGCTAACCGAGTACAAGAGGACTTCAAGACAGTACTTGTACCGAGTAAAAGTGCTAAAGTACATGTATAACATTGCAATTGTGATAAAAGTATAATATAAAACCTAATCATTCACTAATAAAGAAAGTGAGATTTGTTGACAAGTTTTAGTTTTCAAACTTTAGTCTTTTCTTTCATGTTTTATTTCAAAACAGAATTAGGCAGATCAGTAAATTTGACAAGAAACATGTCTTTATATTCAAAACTTAGAAAGTTCTACACTTTAAAGTTAATATCCCTCTGAACAAATTACTACAAGTTTGGAGTATTTAAAAAATTCAGAATTAAACATTCTGCTTACCAGAATAATAACCTACATTCTCTAAGTCACATCACTCTACCCAAAATCCCTGTTTAACTTTATTACCTAAAAAAAGAAGAAGTAAGATCCTCCATTTCTTAATGGAAGCTTCTTGACTCTGGGATTTCCAATCCAGACTTCACACATGTAGATCCATCTAATGAATTAGCTACAAAACAATGTCAATATGAATCGTTTAAACAAGACCTACATATTGGCTGGATAAGTTTGACCAAATGTGGAATTCTAAACTAAAGCAGAATGATCTTAATTGATACCACTGGTAATAAATAAACATATGTGTATGACCTTGGGCTACAGGACCTTAAATTGATTGCTATGTAATCTTGGGTTTTTATTTCTTTGTTGTATATTTTTTAGGGTCATCTAGGAGGCACAATTGCTAAAATGCTGTCGGTTAGAGATAAAGTATTTTTTGTAAACACAATTTGCCAACAATTTAAAATTAAACAATTTTTGAAAAATAATGTGGCTTTACTTTGTTTCATCAGTCATTGAAATAATGGCCCAAATAGTCATGACCAGAACCAAACCAATCCAACAACCAATTTATTGAGAACAATTTTCAGCAGAACTAACAATCTTGACTAAATTATGCCAGTAAAATGCAGTGGTGGGATTCATTATTAGTACATGAACAGAATATGTCCCCTTTTCCTATAGGTGTGTACAAAGAATTTCAACTGTCTGCCGTGAGTTGTTTGAATTGCAGGAAAATGTCTGACACACAAAAGTTTGTACAGTGTTTTCCAGTTTCTCATAATGATAAAGAGGCGATTAACTGATGAGCTGAAATGTTGCAGCCTGTTAATTACCAAGCTGATTAAATTCCACCCTTGTGGTAATGTTTGGAGAAATACTATTTTCAGATGTCATTTTCTGACAAGTGTACACTAAAAATCTCCCATATGCTATACACACAACGGTGAATTAATCCATGCCACACTTGCCTGTCAATGTTTTTGTGTGTGAGATCAATCAGTGCCACATTGACTCTGCTGATGCTGACCAGGGCCACATTTCATGCCCCTGCTTACCGTCAAATTCTACGCTTGCAATCACAATTCTTCGCTTACAGGGCAAGTACTGAATTTATGCGCTAGTTATATAAGCGAAGAAAGCCTGGTAGTGTGGACTACAAGCGCGTAGCAGAAATTTCCTGCTAAAATGTGAAATACGCTTGCCACAAGAGCAGAATTCCCTCCTTCTGTAAGCGCTAAGTATTTCCTTACAAAGCAGAGCCATGAAATTGGGCCAAGGTGTGAGAACTTTATCACCACCAAAAGTAGCCCTGTTTTCACTGCACTTTAAGCACAGCTGTTGTCTTCTCCAGTTTACCGCTCTCATTGAAGCTCCAATGACATGGATCTACTCTCTACATAAGTATGTTTGAACCCCAAAATGCACTTGTTGTGCCATAGTGAAGAGCGGCGGGTTGGTTGTTTCAAGAAACACGCTGACACTAATCACTACCCATTATCATCTGTGGTCACTTTAGTATAAAACAAGTCTGGGTGTGGTTTCTTATTCCTTACTTCCATGTAGGAATCCGATCATTGAAGGACGGCATCAATATTTGCATGACCCTTTGTCCCCTGTCTTTAAGTCGGATGATGTGTATACACGCCCAACTTTTCTGGACTGGCCTCCGGCTGACGTTGTTAAACGCCTTGAGCAACTTCAGATCGCCCTTAATTTTTTGCTGTCATTCGTATGGCCGACATGAATATCCACTTGGACATTCCATTGTGAAGCGTGCACAGGCATGCACCTACAGAAGAGGGACAGAAGGTTCTCGAAATCAGGCTCATAACTTCCCTTTTCCCCAGGGGTTATTGTGTAAACCCCTGGTTCAAGACCTTTGTCCCTTTGTTGTACAAATGTAGCATACAAGAATGGACAGGCTGCCACAATTGCTTATCGGTTGTGTAATTCATGGTGAATTTTCACAAATGTTCTCACATGACAACAGATCTTGGTTCTCATTGTGAAAACATTTGTCAAGTCAGGGTTTCATTGTGGAAACGATATTTCTAAAAGAAACAGATTACTCAAGGGCTTTTAAGGAGTTCCAAAAAATAATGCTGTGCAAGAGCATGACTTATTTTTTCTCTTTAGAATACCGACATGATGTTTTGCCACTTCATGTTGGTATTTAAAAAAAATTTCCATGCCCACCAGTGGTACTATTTTTCAGAACTTTTTGGAGCCATGGCCAAAAATCAGCCATGGTACACTGGAATCTTGGAATGCTTGATTGAGCTTACCTCCCATTGAGCTGAATGCAATGACTAACAGTGGTGGCAGCCTGTCCATTCTTGTATGCCACGTTTGTACAACAGAGAAAAAAGGTCTGGAATCGGGAATTACACAATAAACCCTGGGAAGGGATTTTACAAGTCATATTTTCAAGAACCTGTTTCCGCTCTTTGTATGGGTAATGGGTAAAGCGTGTCACAGTAGGTGCCTGCCTGTGCACGCTACAACAAAGGCTACACAATGGAAAGTCCGGGTGGATAAAAATGTCAGCTGTCCAGCTGTTAGCACAAATTTGAAAACAATTTCAAGTTGTTCCAGGTGAAAAAACATGTCATTCAATGTGAAGAGAGGTTGATGGATTATCCCCTTTGTAAAATAAATACAAGAACCTTGGTGGCAGTTGTATTGCCTATATTACTGAGGTGGTACCACACTTGTGTGTGTTGTACATATTCTTATTTAAGGTTTCAGTGTACCTGTACCTTGACTTTAAGAACACGTGTGTGTGTGTTTGAACGCTACAAATAAAGTGTGGACCTGAGAACAAAAGAGTTCCACACAGTGTAGGGACTTAAAACACTATGTGGACCTACTGCACAGTGTTTTTTGCAGTAATGAAGAATAGGATTTTCCTAAAGTGTACAGACCAAGGGAATGTCCACAGTGTGAATGGAACACAGAGTTTAGTAGGCTTACGGAAAGTTTTTCTTTGTTCAACTTGGACCCTACAAGAGAATTCTTTAGAATAGAGAATAACAGAACACTAATAGCAGGACCCCCACAAACCAGATCTGTAAGGTTGTGTGGGTGTGCCCTAACACATGCCAACTTACGGGGTATTTTTAACAATGGAAAAATGCTACCCCAATATGTTTTCTTTGTTTTAGTGGTACCCCACAGAGGATTTCTTTAAAAAAAGGAATAATTAAAAAACAATAGCAAGACCCCACATACCAGATCCGTAAGGTTGCATGTTTGCGTGTGTATGGTTTCTACATGTTTGTACCACCTCAATAATGGCTTGATATAAACTGATATGTGCCCGGAAAAAGGATGTAAACAAAAGTTTTACAGAAAATGGGACCTAAAGAATTAATGTGTAAAATTGTGTTTCAAGAAAACTGAGCTTGAAAGTTTAGTTACTTCTGTCATTCATACAAAGTCATTACAGGAAGGTTACATTCTACATGGGAATGGGAAAACATGTCTTTTTATTGTAATTCTAGCAACAAAAATGTTACAGTAATGCCATATTTGTTTGTCAGGTGCCACTTTATTGCTTAAGACCATCTGGAAAAAGGTACCTTGTGTACCTGAAAGAAGGGAGTTAGAGCTTTGCACTCTTCTTCCAAGCACACAACAATGTAGTACTGCCAGTAACGATCTTCTGTAGACAACAGATTAGAGTATGTAAATTCAATTGTCAGAATCTTGAGCTACATTACCAGCTGTGACCTCTGCCCATTCCACCCCTTCCCAAACCCCCTCTTCCAATTCCACCTCTGAAGGAGCCCCTGAATCCCAAGAGATTACCCCTCACACCTGGCTCACCTCTACCCCTCATACCTGGCTCACCTCTACCCCTCATACCTGGCTCACCTCTACCCCTCATACCCAGATCCCCTCTACCCCTCATACCTGGATCCTCTCTACCCCTCATACCTGATCCCCCACCCCTTCTGTCTCCTGGCCCAACTCGCCACATGTTGCCCTGTCCGCGTACACAGGGTCCAAAGGCATCTGGTTGGCCAAATTGACCAAACTGTTCTTGATCAAGATTGTCCCCTGGTCCTTCATTCCAAGTTCTTTTGTTTTGAGGAGATTCATTACTATTTTGTTGGTGTCCCCATGATGAGTCAGGATCGCCACCAAAAGATAAAGCTGCCCTTTCATCATGATCACCAATCGCTGATGGAGGATGGTTATTCTCTGCAACACCTGGATGTGGTAGCAATCCTTTGGAATGGAATTCTTGATCAAACTGTTCTTCTCTGCTAAATCGACCTCCACTCCTTAGATCTTTATCATGTGATCCAAAAGGCCCAGATTCTTGGTTTCGGTCGAATCCTCCAAAAGGATCTCTTTGATGTCCTTCTTGTTGTTTTTGTCTCCAGGACTGTCCTGGAGCACCTCCACTACTTGCTATGAAACGACTTGTAGAATGACGTAAATCTTCATCCAACAATTCATCCCTTCTGAAATTAGATTGATCATCCATTCTTGGACCTGTGTCTTTATCTTGTCTGTCTTCTATTCTCGGTTGTCTAGGATCTTCAAATGTTGCATCTTTGGATTCCTCTACTCTATGACCATGGGAACCTCTCTGTTGTCTCATATCCAAGTCCTGATGGGGACCATCGTGTGGTGCAGTCCTATTCTCCCAAATACCTTGTTGACTTTCTTTGTGCTCAAATCTTCCCTCAAATCTGTTGGGTGGCAGCGGTTCATGAAATCTGTGTCTCATATCCACATCTGTGAAGCCTTGGCGAAGGTCAATATCACCACGCAAATCTTCGTCCCTGGTTTCACGAAATTCCGAGTGATCAAAATTATGACCAGGAAAATCTCTTTTTTCTGGTGGAGGTGGGGGAGGGGATACACTTAAGAACTCATGAGCAGGTTTATCTGGAGTTTGATTGTAATCAGACGCTGGCATATTCATGTCAATATCTGCTTGTTGAGAAACAACCGTTGTACCAGGTGGTCTTACATTAGGACCATTCAATCTAATATCCATGAGTGAAGGGATGGCTGGCTTACCCTGCGAAGGATCGGAAGTTCCTACTATCACACCTTGATGGGTTGCCATTAGGGATGATCCTGGGATTGGGAGCTGCCCACCATTCTCTGAGGCATTTTTCATGGCATTGACCACTGCTTGATGAGCTTGTGCCACAGCCAGCCCTGAAGTCTTTACCATCACAGCCATCTTCTCAGCTGTGGTTAGATAAAAATTACAACAAAAGGTTTAACAAAATGGTAAAGTTTATAATAATAAAAAAAGGGAACATTAAAAGCCAATTGGTGAACTGGTGAAAGATCAATGACTAATAGAAAAAACCATTTCATCAACTGACATTCATGGGAGTCTGGGACATTACAAGCATGCACTAGAGACCAATGCCTCCGTGAACTTGGCTTGAAATGGGAGTGGCAGAGGGGCCCAGGATGGGCGAGGGCCGACTGGAAAGAGAAACACATAGGTGAGGAACAATTAAATGAGAAGATTCACACTAGCATATTTAAAGGTTTGTTTTACTTCATTCAACTGAACCTTTGACATAAATCATGAGTTTTATATTTTTATATAAATCAATGTTTGTCTACATTTTAAGTCAGTACATCATTGATTTATCCCTCTCATTAATACCAAACTACTTTGGTAATCGAGGGCTAGATAGCTCAGTTGGTAGAGTGCAGCACATTAAACCGGAGGTCGTCAGTTCATATCCAGCTCTAGTAAAATGTTCTTTGTTCAACCCCAAATTATTCCATTTATTTTGACATAAACAATCACTAGTGACAGAATTATCTGACTACACAAGCAAACATTCTTTCATTCTATACACAGCAGCATGTACATATTCAAAGGCCAATTTCAAGTCAGTAATAAAGATTCCATTTTAGAGCGAAATAAGTATTAAACAAATCCTTTTAAATAATCAAAATACCATAGAGATCGGTCAATTAACATCCATTTCTTGATCTTTCTTTCCCAAGTTACGATCTGTAAACTCAAACACTTCTTTGTACACAAACATATGACGCTCTGTAGTTGTTGAGGCATTTCAGATCTTTCTATTCCCATTCTGAGAGGATTGCATACAGTAACACCTCATATTTTTTTACCACAATCTGTCTCTTTCCAACTAATGTAAACTTGGCTATGGGCGGTGAACATGAAAATAACTACTAATAAAATGCCATTGTGTTAGGCTTGAATGTTTTTTAGGGGATCTTGGTTAACTAAAGTCACCAATAGTAAGGAAATTTTTGTGGCCAATATTGTCTTTTTAGCTTTTAATTTGTGTTTTCCTCATTCAACTGGGACCAGTCACAAACAACAAAGACCCAAGTTTTGTTTCTTACTATACTTCTTTCCGACACAATTCTCATTGGTATAACAAATGAAACCTGCCTTCCGTTGTTCTCAGGAACTACAGTAATTGATTACTTACACAAACAACGATCAAATCAAAGAAAATGGTCTAACCAATTACTAAACCATTGTGTCACTGTAACCTGTTTTACACATGTTTGAATGTTTTCAGTTTGTGGTAAGAACAACTTTGCAGTGATGACTTGGTCACTTGTACATGTTAGATGCCTTCGGCAATGCAAAGAATCTGCAGAATTCCAATCAAGTTTCATTCTTCGGGTGACTGTGCAATATATGCATTTCTGTTCAATATATGCATATCTGTTGTAATGTTACCTGGTTGTACGTCAAAGTTACAAGTCAGTTTTAAACTTTCAACATTTACTCTGACTTTGGCTCTTTAAAATCCAGGGGGCAATATTAAGCCAAACATTTTTTTATTCGCCAAAACCTCAACATTTCCTTAAAAATATGACTGGGAACCACAAAATAAGACTCACTGTAAACTAATATCACTTGGGGGTTTTAGATTCCATAAGACAACTCAACACTTACAGGTTGAAGCTTCATACTAAAACGTCAACATTCACACTGAATGTAGATGGAAAAAAAATTGGCATCACATAGGCTCACTCTGCTTCGCAGCTTGCCAAAAATCACCCTGACTACAAGCAAAATTTACATCAATTAATTTACTCTAAAAACCATTGTAAGGAGGATTTCTGAAAATAAAACTGTTTTATTAGACAGAAATTTGGATCTTAAATTTAAGTCTGATTTTCAAAATTGTAGGGCCGGATTTCCAACAAGTCAGAAATTTCACATGAGAAGCTTAATGATAAAACTTAATATTTAAACTGAATGCAGATAGCCAGACGAACCAAACACCATAGGAACAAACAGATGAACAAAAATTATATAATAATGTGGCTGGGCACAGACAATTTGTCAGAATACCCACGTGAAGTGGTTAAATATAAGTTCTACAAGTAAAAGTTTTGAACTGGACAGCTTTGGTAACTCTTCATTTCCAATATCTCCTTGTCGTTACCTTCTTTCTCTTCCTCCTTGACTTTCTCAGCACAATCCTTTTCTTTTGCAATTACATCTTGAACTTCAGCTTGTTGTGGGGCTATGCCTGGTGCCTTTGTCATGTCCCATTGTCGCTGAAAATCGGCTGGAATGGGTTTGGCATAAGGGACTTTGCGTTGCGGCTGAGGCTTCAGTTTGGCTAATTCTTCCACAGAGGACTCTAAGCCAGGAATGGAGGTGTCCAATCCCATACTTTCATCTGGAATGTATACAGTTAAAGATCATAAACTATTATTTTGTTTTATCTAAAGATGGCTTTTTGTAAACCTGAATGCTTAATTGTACAAGATGAAGAAATGACTGTAGTCTTGTAAACATTTCTACACCATAAAAACCACAATTTTCCATCATATAAAAACCATTTACAGCAGTAAAAAAACATCATATCAAAAAAGTGTGGTAGAAAAAGACTCCATACATTGAAGATGTAAGGTAAAAAGACCTCTTGAAGGATGAAATTTTACCAAGGTTTTCTTCCTCTGGTTTTTTAAGGTGATCTGGTAGCCCATGTTCCAGGCCCATTCCTGGGATGACAGGCAAAGCGGAGGTATCATCATCTGCAAAAAAGGGGTTTAAGTTAATGACAGTATACAAAAACTGTGTCTAAAAAAACAAAACAAAAACTAAAACAAATACAAAACTAAAAAAACACAATAAACAACTAGACATTGAGTTTTCGTTAATTATAAAAACAAGGTGTTAGTGAGATGTGTCATCAAATTATGATAGAATGTAACGGTGATGAAATTTCACCTTATCAACCCAATGTGTGGTTCAGGAGTAAGATTTTTTCAAATTTAAACCTTCAACTTCCGGTTTGAACTGGAAGTCAAGGTCAAATGAGGTCGTGCTGTGTACAGTTGGCAAGTCTTTGGAGCCCTTTCTGATGACGTTAAGATGATATAAATCAAAACTGTGGTAAAGGAGTTATATTTTTTTTCAAAATTATAACTTTCATGTGTAGATCTGAAGTTCTGATATTTTTGAAACATGAAATTTCAACTTCCAGTTTGAACCGGAAGTCAAGATCAAATGATGTCACACTATGTAGCATTTGTAAAGTATTACGAGCCCTTTCTGATAACGTATAGATGATAAAAATCCAATGTGTGGTTCAGGAAATATGTTTTTTTATATTTATTTTATCTTCTGGTTTGAACCGGAAGTCAAGGTCAAATGGGAACACATCCTGAGTAGCGCTTGTATAGCAAATGGTAATTTCTTCAATTTTGTAATTCGACACCCAATGACGTCATCATGACGTCACGATGAGTGTACTGTTTTCATATTGAGGTTCAATTGTCTGATGCGACGGAGAAGAGTTCCACGGAAGAAGATGGAGAAGGAAAAAACAAAAAACAAAAACCAAAACCCAACAAAAACCAGAGGCATTCGTGCTTGTATTGCACACACACATCAAAACAAAACAAAACATGAATAATGTGAAGTTAAACAATCACAAACTATTGGCTGTTTGGTTGCTATTGGAGCACAGGGCCATTTTATTTGTTAAATTCTCCTGACCTTTGCTGAGTGCTCATGTATGTGTCTTGATGCTGTATAAGTCAAAGCTTGTTTGCAGCAAATGACAGTGAACGATTTCCCTTGTATCGCATTGCATTTTGCGATGCAATTGGAGCGA
>CM021543.1:5199610-5210663 GCA_010994315.2 Pisaster ochraceus | reverse complement strand
GCTTTATCCCCGGGTGTGGTAAGATTTCACCAAACCTACTACAGACTGTAGTAGCGCGCTTGTCACACGATCAGTTTAACACAAAATTGAAAGCTACGTCACTGCAAGTTTCCACTGAAATCATTTGGCCTGTTAGACCAGTGCCCTGTCTTTATCCTTCCTTGCGGATAAAAAAACCCCGGCTGTAATAAAGTTGTTTCGTGGGGTTTATGTTATTTGTTTCAATAGAGGATGAACACACACATGCCACGATCACGATTTATTGTCCAAAGTGAAGGAATAACATTCTAAAATTTTATATTTATTCGGGGATTATTTAGAACCATAAACGATCTTCACTGGCACTCATAAATTTCACAGTAAACCCTTTCATTGTTAACCATTGCTTTGTTGCAACACGCACAAAGAGTTTAGACGTTGATTTTTACTACTTAAGAAATGGCCGCCGCGCTGCCCTTGTCGGGCCGCGTACCTAGGCTAGTGCGCTCTGTAGTTCCTATATAACTCTCATGGAGCAAGTTCGGGTGGGCGACTAGAGTGACTAGACTTACCAGAAACCATAGAGCACAGGGAGATTGACTAGATGGACCATGCTGCACTGGAGCATGGTCGAGCAAGTCAATAGACCTTTTGCACATGACGTCATTTCAGTAGGGCGCCCTCGCCTAGAGGTCAAAAGGAGGTTGTTCATTGGCCAATCCTGTACGTTTCGATTGTTTCGTCACCATTTTACCCCTAAGATGGCGGCTGGATGACGTCAATGCATAAGGTCTATACCATAGAGTTATATATAGGAACTATGGTCTATACCTAGATCGGCCGCGCATGCGCGCGCTCCTCTTCCTGTGTGTAGAAAAAGATTTGGTTCGCCATGGACGCAGTAAAATGTCACGTGCTTGAGGCGACGCGCAGATATTGACAATGCCAATTTCATGTTATAGAACTTATGCACATGATGTCATAAGTAGGGCGCCCTAGAGGCCAAAAAGCGGCCGTTCATTGGCCAAACCTGTGCGCCGCGTGTACAAATCTGCGCGTGACTAATGTCAGCCCCCAGGCTGAACCAGCGTATTGTACGCGCAGCCGATCTAGGTATTATATTATTCTATAGACCTTTCTTTTGCAACGTCATAGCCCAACCCAGGTTGGAAAACTATGGAAAGCCATCAAGCAAAACAAAAACAGATAGCTACAGTTTGTAACAACGTTACACAAATATTCAAAAATAGTGTTGAATTTATTGGAAACAAAGCAACCGATCATGGGAGGTGTTTTATTTAATTAGAAGCTTGCCGAAAATGTTGAATTTGGTTGAAATATCTGTTAACACGATTGAATGTTTTACTAACATTCAGCGGTCCATGCCAACCAGGGGTTAGTGACGAGAGGTATCGATACGGCGCGCTGCCCATGTAATGGTAGCGAGGCTGATTACAGCGGTGCGTGTGACGTTGCTTCAAGGAGTCCGTAGAATAACAAGACGTGTGACGCCCATGTCCTATTAGTATTATATTCTATATCTATGGTCGCGCCTTGTTCGTTTTCTTTGCGCGCGTAAACATTTTGGCCTACTCCATCGTTTGTTAATTTGCGCAGCATCTTCAAGGTTGTTAAAATAAGATAAAGTGGCAAAGTGGAATATTTGGGGAAACGTTCCGTAGGCCTGAACATTTCTAGCATAAATACAGATAGTATTTGTTAAAAGTCTGTACAGTCACGACTAGTAGGCAGCATGAGCACTTCGTTTTGTAATTTCTGCTAAATAAAAGAACAAGACGACGAAGTCCTGCACTAATTTTTGAAACTTTGAGGCCCGTAAAACACAGAAAACTGGAAGAGAGGTAGGTGTTGCAGGGTTAAATCTTTGTCTTTGGGGTCAGTTTAAACAAGCCTTGCGGTGTAACTTGGACCCTACATTGCTTTTTAAACTGTTTATATATTTTTGATCACCATCAGCTCAGATTAATCTTAACTGGGAATCAGTCGTAATTGCTACACAATACAAATCACTATGGTGATACTGACAATTCATCTTAATATGAATCTTTTACAGTGCTTCGTGAAATCGGCCCTACACTAACTTCGCTTCGAGTCAGAGTAATGTGGGTGGTCAACTTGGAAGTTGAAATCTCCTCGACTATATGACCATAGGCCTAGGCCTGCTATACCTGTAAATTAACAGTTTCCAGGAGCTTTGGGAACTCGGCATAAAACTGCGCCGCCGAGCGTCTGACGGTATGTAAAGTATATGTAAAGTATGTGAAAGAGTCCATTATGTACAATGATTAAGTCCACTGATGGCAGCCCCATTGATCACACTGATGTTTTGTAATAAACACATCTATCGCCACAGCATCGTTGACTTAAATTTAAAAAGGAATATTTTGTTGGCAACAACTTATTTGCCGACATCGATTACTCTTAATTCGTTCGTTCGCAGCTCCGATTGCATGGAATGTGCTCTTTGAATGACATCATTGACTTCATTTAAAAATATCTCTTATTCATATTACGGTTCTGTCAAACCACAAAATACCATGCGGGCGGGCAGGCGGACGGACGGACAAACGAATGAACATACAAACAAACAAACAGCACCCACACCCCTCTGGGACAATAATTTGAGCTACATTATATTATATAAACATCGAAAATGTATTTGCGATGTTCCTGTTCATAGTACTATCTAGAGAGGACGAGAGCAAAATGAAATCCTGCGGGTTGCCATTCTTGTTTTTTCCTTCTGTTGTTGGTAGGAAGATGCCAATATCAAGTTCCCGGAATCGATTAACCGCTAATGTAGCCCACCTAGATGAGGATGATCAACGATCGGGAGCGAAAAGTGTGCCAGTCTTGAACACCCCAAACCAGGGCAGTAAGCAGACCCGATCAGTTTTCACGCCATCACCATCTCTTGCTGGTAGTCGTTTTGCAAAGATACCGGATGGTACAGCAGAGAAGCAAGAAAAAGTCAAACTTCCACTTATTACTCGCATCCAGAATAGTTTGTTTGGGTAAGAATTTTATCATTTCTCTTTCTTTGAATATGTTTTGGAGTTTGAGGTCTCAGCTTAGAAAAATTGGCTAGATTTATAATGATTTAGGCAATGGCGCGTGTGGCATACTTAGTTGGTTACCCCTACTATGATGTGCCACTTTGTCCGGCAAAACTTTCTTTTCCGATCGAAAGAACCAAGCAAAAACTAACTGCGACGCAAAACCAACACTACCCCAAAAGGTAATTGACGGAGCCTCCCTATCGGATACAAAGCCGTAGTTTATGAGAAGCACACGTGGCATCGAAAACCATTACACCAACTCGTATAAAATTATCAGTGTTTGTGTTTTAATCAATAAAAAAAGAAGTAGTGTGAACAAATCACACTGCTGGCCAATGGAATTCGAACACTGGAATGGTGGCGTGAAAATCAAAAGATCCTACCGTTATTGTTCACTAAACTTTATTTCTGATTGCACGAACAAAGGTTTAAATTCTCAATAACAACAAAAAGAGGCTATCCTTTTTTTACGAGTAACAACATCTTTTTTACACAATGCCATCCTTTCCCCAGTACCCACACGATCAACGGAGTCGTCACCTCACTTTGCTGCATGCAGGATTTAAAGGGCCGGAATAGACCAGGGTGGTGGGAAGTGCTGGGCACACTTCTCACCCATGAAATGCCTAATTATGGTCTGTGTCTCAAACAACCTCTCATAACCAAACTCCTAGTGCTTGGTTTCACTTGCCGATCTCTGATTAGAACTGTGGACAGAGGTGTGCAGGCGGGTCTCTGGCGCCTTAAAACCAGACTGCTCCGGGCAGATGGCTCGTCATTCTTGAATGGTAGCTCATCTAAGATAAGGTAACTCTAATTTTAAACCTCTGCTGCCTTGTGGCTATACCCTCTCTTGGGAAAGGCTTCAGGGCAAGAGGATCAACATCCTAGCTATGGGTAAAATAGCAAGAGCAGGTAGGGCTTTCCAGCCCTGACATGCAGCCAACTATCATGCACGTTGCTCATCTTGTGGCAGCATAAGGCGCGTGTCCGACGAGAGATTGGGACTTGGAGTGGACACACCTTTCTCAATATTAATCCACTCAGGTGCTGGTCATTCGGCGACATCAAAAGACTTTTTTTCACCTACCATTAAGAGTCCTCTGGCGATGGGGGAGTGGCGACAGGAACAGGCTGAGGATGCAGCCATGAGTTTTTAGCCACAAACCTGCACAGAGGTGGCCAACGTAAGATGGTCGTTTGCTGTCGACTGGCGTAGATATATCACCCGTATCTTGCATGGATGTCAGAGCAGCCCTCTTCAGGGATAGCGACCATCTCCTCACATAGGACAGGAACTAGAAAAGAGACCATAAAAACCACCCACTCCATCTGAGCTTGCCGGGAGACCACGTCTGGCTGGCCATCCATTCCTGTGGTCGCAAACACAAACAAAAACTGAAACATTCTTTGAACTTGTAAGCATGGAATGTTAGGACCATGCTAGATGGCAAGATATGTGGGAAATATTGGGACAGTACAATATCGACATTGCAGGACTCAGCGAAACAAGACTATCTGGAGAGTCGAACATGGAAGAGGTTGGCGCAGGCTACACCTTTTATTGGATTGGTAAGCTTGAAGCAGAACAGAACAGGAGTCGGATTTGCTGTTTGCACATTTATGCCCATCTGGAAAAACTACCCAAAGGTATCAATATTAGGCTGACCATTCGGGTCAGCCTCCCTAGAGACCGCCACGCCACTATGATTTGCGTCTATGCTCCAACCATGAAACACACTGACGAGATCAAAAATGTATTTTATGAGGATCTGGACCAAACGATTTCAGACACCCCAAAGAACGATAAGCTCATCATGCTTGGTACTTTAATGCTCGTGTTGGATGTGACGTGGATCTATGACGACAATTAGAAAGCATTGAGTCGGTAAGCCAAACTCTAACGGACAGCTTCTCCTGGAACAGTGCAGTGGGCATGACCTGACTATCACCAACATCATTTTCCAACATCCCATCATGTATAATTAAAGACAACGTGGATGCATCCCCGCTCCAAGCAGTGGCATCTCCTAAGTTATTGTCAGGTGGAGAGATATCCGCAATGTCAAGATAACACATGCCTTCAGGGGAGCACAGTGCTGGTCTGACCACAAGCTCGTCAGATGCAAAATGTCACTCCACATCATCCACAGGAAACAAATCAGAAGGGGTAAGCCCCCAGGAAAGCTGAATATGGCTGGCATCAAAGCTCATAAAAGACATACTCCATATAAAAGACATACTCCATCAAAAACTGGAGGACCGACTCCAGTCATCTTGTGATGCAGACTGTATAAACTTTGAGAAGGTAAGGCAAGAACTTAGAGATGTTACTTACTCTCTGTCAGTGCAGAGGTCTTAGATTTGTACAGCGGAAAAATCAGAACTGGTTTGACGAAAATATTGACCAGGAAATATGTGAGCTAACACATGATGCACACCACCCACAATAGCTATGGGCATATGGGTCTAAACTTCTGACCACCACGAAGGATTCATGGTGGGAGAAAAAGGCCCAGGAGCTACAGGAAGCTACAGACACACACTTAACTAAAACTTAAAGCTAATTCCTGATGGTCCCAGAGCAGTGAACGGTCAGAAGTCTTTTGGTAGTGTTCCTGCCCACTCCATCGATGGTGAGAAGCTTCTCACAGACAAGGTAGAAATACTCACTCGTTGGGCCGAGTACGAACTGCCAAGACCATCATCTCTGCCAGAGGAAGCATTGGAGGCTACACCACAGAGACAAATCCTCGATGACATGGGGTCGATTTCACATAGCACTACGATTCATTTTAAGATGAGCTGTCAGTGTGACCATGTGATTTGTATTGTGACATCACACTTTGCTTAGCAATTAGGAGTGATTTGGAGTTAAGATCAATCTTAAGTCTGTGTGCTATCGAACCCGGGACCTGCCCCTTTATCAAAAGGGGTATAGGTTATCAGACAGACGTCATCAGGCCACCCCCCCTGGTGCTAATGGAATCTCTTCCGAGATTTAGAAACAATTGAGGTATTTACTCATCTGTTCAGGCGAAGAAGGGCTCTGTCCTCCAGGAGTTAAAAGATATCAATAGTTCACCTTTACAAGCGGAAAAGTGACCACAACTGCTGCGACAACCACTTGGGCATCTCTCTTCTCTCCATCGCTGGGAAGATCCTGGCATGGGTCGCACTCAAAAAAAATGACAGAGCAACTACCACCTACCATGAATCCCAGTGTATGTTTAGGTCAGGCGCCAAAGACATGATACTTTCTTGCAGTCAAGACAAATATAAGAGAAATGTCAGGGCAAAATTAAAACATGTACATGGTATTTGTCGCCCTAAAGGCGTTTGACTTCGTGAACCATCAAGGCCTCTGGAAAATCTCTTATAAGGTCCTTCCATGTGGGGATGCTATGCTAGCTAGGGTACAGGGGCATGGAGACCCATTTCCTATCACAAATTAATTGATCACCAAGCAGGGATGTGTCCTAGTCCCTTCCCCCTTCTCCATTGTGTTCTCTCTTGTGAAACATTCCACAACATGGACAAAGGAGTGTACATCCAGTTCAGAACTGATGGAGGGATATTGAAACTTGACGATTACAGACTCGCACCAAGGTTCTGAAAATGTCGAGCACTGTGGCCCATACTCTTTCAGGACATGCAATCAATCACATGTTCAGTCGTGCATCAAGCAGACTTGGCCTCACACTCAATATAAAAAAAGAAGAAGGTGTACTAGCCTTCCCCCGCCAAGAACCACTATCGTCGTAACAATCAACATTAATCCTCTCAAACCAGTAGTAGTTTTGTTACATTGGCAGTGCCCTGTCAAACACAGTAACCCTCGATGAAGAAATCATTCAGCGGATTTTCAAGGCCAACTCTTTATTTGGAAGACTCTGTCACCGACTCTGGGTTGAGCATGGTGTGAAGCTAGCCATCAAGATGAAGGTATACACAAGGCCATCATACTTGTATTTCGGTTTGCGGTAACCATGTGTATATCTATACCTATTTTGTTCTTATAGAGAACTAGGTCTTGCTTTTAATTGTACTGCCGCGGAGTAGATTTGGAATCAGGAGACTACTTCGGGAGACTACTTAGTTCTGAAAAGAACTGTCCAGCTTATTAGCTACTACCTGGGCGGAGGGTAAGAAATCGGCAGGGGCTACTACTTTAGCTTAATAGTGGATCGGATCGAGGGGACTTCTCGTTATTAACTTCACTGCCGCGGAGTGATTCTTAATTGGTCTCAACGTTTCGACTAGCTTGCTCTAGTCATCGTCATACTTACCTCTCTCACTTAAGGTGCGAGACGTGGACTACAAAACAACGTCACGTCAGAAAGCAAGAGCAGTTCCATCAGAGATGCCTTCGCTCAATCTGTAACATCACATGGCAAGGCAAGGTCACTATTAAGGGCCAAATCCCGGAACACTGCAACACAGCTAGTGTGGAAAGTCAGGTCGTGAAGTCTCAGCTTCGATGGGTAGGACAGGTTGTGAGGATGGTTGACACTAGAATCATCAAGGCAGTCATGTATGGTCAGCTGAAATTTGGAAGGATGGCTAATGGCAGACTCTTTTCGATCATGGAGGAACTCCATGGTTCGATATTAAGATAGTCAAACAAAACCTCAAGGCTAGCAGCATCGACACCCATGACGGGGAGACAGGACCAGGAGCCTGCTGATTCGCGCCACACATGTCATGATGAGGAGGGCAAGACACGGTGAATTAGCCAACCGAACCAGACAATAGGAACAGAAAAGGAGGGCATGGAGAAAAACCGGCACCGGTACCATCTCAAGCACCAGAGTCTGTGGATCCAGAGCAGGTCTCCTTTTCCATAAGAAGACGCACCAATAGACCCTTTCCATGAAATATGTAAATTGCACAGCGCGCGTGCGCACCACACTATTTGTTGGCAAAATGATGGAACATCGTGCCTTATTGTCTGGGGCTGATGTGGCGTGATGCATGACGTTTGTGCGACTGCTTTGTGCACATCTCTATGGCGTTTGCCAACCAATAGTGTCTACCGCACGCGTGATTGTAATTAGCAAGTTTCACGGGAAGGGCTAATTATGAAGACACATCATCATCTACTAAAAAAGGGTCCTATATTTTTTTGTTTACTGCGAGGAGGAGGAGGTTGCGAATTAAAAGAAATAAACCTAAAGCTGGTTTCGACAGTTGGTAAAAAGGCGCTTGTGTTTCAGTTAACTGTGTTTTGTGCCACGCGCGCCTTGACTAAAAGGAATTGTATAAAAAGATAAAACATTGTTTGGGTGGGGTGTCTCCCCCATTTCAAATCCCACCCCGTACCACAACCAATTTTTTTTAATTCTCGAAGTATAAGTTGTTAGTAACGAGTTTAATTTGCCTTGTAATGTAATTTATGTATAGACGATCTAGATCACATGACAGTACTGTGGCCAATACTGATAACCAGCAATCAAGAAACACTCCTCGGCATTCAAGATATCGTCGGAAAAAACACAAGTCAGCGTCGGCAGAATTTTCGCTCCGCAAAATCCGCTTTTTCACAGCCCCTCCAGTTTTGTCACCTCTTACAATCTGCTTCACTTACCCTGGAGTTGACTTAAGTCATCACGACATCATCAAGTCTATCAAATCATTGCACACCGTTGACGCTGATGACATAGAAAGTATTCAATTTGTTGATATGAATGTGATTCTTGGTACGGCGGGCATCAACAACAGGTAGGCCCTATCACAATAATACAATAATCGTATGAAACCTCTTGTGGGTGCTGGCCAGTAGGCCAACATTTAACACATTGCGGCCTGAGATGCTCCTGCCATAGATTCCTACCACAATTGGGGTACAGAACGTTACTTTGGTTTTTACCCTATAGTCATGGGTCCAACTCCCACCTGTGAATAGTGTGCATAGATTCGTTGACTCGGAAAAGCTGGCAAAGTAAAGGGCAAAAACTCAAAACTGTATTATTTATCCCTAATTATTGATATACTATTATTATTGTTAGTATTATATCTATCAGACGTGTTGTGGTCGCTGCGAATTAAAGGATTTGAACTGGTCTCCCATCAGCGGGTACTCGTCTGCTCAAGACTATTACAATGTGCTCAAAACTCCTTTTCTCAGTACAATCTGACATCCACCATTACAAAGGGAGCTAAACTTCTATTCCTTTTTACAATCCGACATTCCATCATTGCAATTAGCCAGCAAAACTACTTGTTAAAAGTACAATTCGACATCCATCATTACAATGCGCAAACCTACGATGTATATTTCAAAGATAGGTTTTTAAAAGCGTTGCCCTCCATGTCCTAAAAAAACCCAAAATAACCTGGCAGCAATTGGCTTCCAATTTGCTTACACTTCGGTTTGTTATTTTAAAACCCAAACCTGCACACACAAAGGTGTTTTAATCGCCCAATTTAATCATTTTAAATAACACTATTTATTCAACACACCATTAGTGAAACTCTGGGAATGGAATATCAATTTAGGCAGAATTCCACGGTCACTGTCAGTGGACATGCAGTAGTAACCAGATGATTAATTAATTCATCAAAGGACTCACTTAATAGCTCATTTATCATTTAGTTTGTGTAAGTATCAATTTTTGGCGTCCAATTTAAAGATCAAACATATCTTTTCTCGTCAGATGGCTGATCAAAGTAAAAGATTATGACACAAGGTATCTGTTGCTATGTGACGGTCTAAAAATCAACGGAGAATACGTCATCATTCGCAAATACGATGACCTCAACATGGAAGACTATAAAGAGTATCAGCGGCGGAAAGATACTTTAGCAAGTGACGAGCATACTGCTGTACAAAGGCTCTTACACATGTAGTTATCAATATAGGCCCTACATCTTTGAGGGTTTTGTCTCGAAAAAAAGGAGATATCAATACACTGCGTTGTTCTGAGCACGTGCACATTTCCGAGAACAATAGATTAACCTGGTGACTCTGCTGTCACTTTATGTCCCCAAAAGTCTCTCTTTACTTATTTATATCAAGTAATAAACCACAAGGGAAACTGACTGGGTAATTTTTTTTATTGTTTTATTAATTTGGGTTTGAACAAAGAAAAATTGACTGGAGCAGGACTTGAACCAACGACCTCCGGATTAACGTACCGGCGCTCTACCAACTGAGCTATCCAGCCCTATGTTTACTTATTTATACATGATTGGGTTCACTTTGCTTTATTTATCATATAGTTACCGCGTAAGCTTCACCTTAAAACCTATTGATAATGTAGTTCAGTGGCATTTTCGTTAACAAAATTGCCCCTTTCTTAATCCCCAGTGGTTATTTGCTGTTAGTGTGTATCGTTGCAAAATTTCCAACAAATATTGGGTGCATTTGAATGCATTGTCGCAGTATAATCTACAGGTGAAATCTGGATTATTTCATTTCATGAGGCGATATTACTCTGCGAAAAATGTGTGTTTAGTATAGAACTATTAATAAAAATCAAAAAATCAAAGACAATTTTGCCCTCCTCCTCGAATGATAAAATCCATGTAGTATGAAAGAAACTAAAGACTCTATGTCCAGCTGAACTGGCAGTTGTAGCAGTGGTTGCGTTCGATTAACTTCCAAGTTCCCCGTGTGTACCGGGGATTTACACTCGTGGTAGCCACGAAACGAGGCTATTCGAACGCTGCGCTTAGCACTCTGGGTAAATTAAGGTCAAATGTTGATGCGGCGCGTCTTAAAGAGGTGAAAACAGACGCTCCGTAATTTCCGTCGTCTGCTCAATTGGAAAACGTCGCTGTCCATGACGACACAAATCAAATATATCATTCATACTTTGCACACACTCACCAACTGTTTGTTTATCAGGAAATGCATTTCCTTTTTATTTGCCATAATTTGTTTCATAGACGATAATTCAGTGTATTAATTTGTAGTTTTTGTACTCGCGTTGCAATCTACTTGTCCCCCGCCATCTTGGTATGATACGCCTGCAGCCGGAAACTACGTCATT
>CM021543.1:5144661-5159961 GCA_010994315.2 Pisaster ochraceus | reverse complement strand
TGTCATTCCACATCACTATATTAGGTAAACTGTAAGCCGGTGTGTCCCTTTAACACTTGAATCTGAATGGTCCTCGACCAACCATTCAGTGAAAAGGGTGTTTCTAGGTTTCAGGAGCACACCGCTTTGTCTAAAAGACTGTGCGCTGTGTGTGGTGATCAGCGGTGCCTGTGCGCAGTGAAAAAATGAGGCAAGGTATTTTGTAGCACTCCTGGGCTATGCATAAATTTTTAAAATGGTAATATTAAATAATGTCTTCATTAAGAATCTTAGGTAATGAATGTGATGTATGAGAGTCAGACATGCATAGAACATTCTCGTAAAAGTATTTTTGTTTCTATGTACTTCCCTTTCAAACAGTTGTTTCCATACAGTTTTTCTTTAGACAACCCCACTAATCTCTAAGAGTAGAATTCATCTGGCCATAGTGGCTGGAACCCACGCCTGTCTGGCGTGTCTGGTATAATCACTGACCATGTGCCATGGAAACACATGAAACCTACCTGTACTACATATTAACTGTCAACAAGACATTTTATTGAATGATTGTTCTCCATTGTCTACAACCAGGTATGTTGATTTTTGTAAATATTTTGAACGAATCACTGTAAGTGTAAATTGTAAACTAGAGAAGCTGAAGGTGTTAGTTTAACTTCAAAATTATTTAGTTTTAAAAGTGAAGCTAAGATGATAATATTTGGACTAGACCAGTATACTTTAAGTTGGGAGGGCCATTAGAAGTATCAATTAACTAAAAAGTTTCAAACATTAAGCCTCATGTTGAGACTGTAGACTTACATATTATGAACAAAAAGGTACGTGGCACATAGAAATGGTAATTCATTAAGTATAGATTAAGTAGTTACTATATGGTTATTATGTTAAATACACAGTAACATAGTTAAGAATCCCATGCCTTTTTTATTAAGATTGTGTGTTCTTGTTTAGATTCACCATGCCCTTGTCTCCTGCAGAAAGAAAAGGATTGAGTAGAGACAACTGACTGAAGATGACTTCAAGGCTGTTGAGAACATTTCCAAAGTGGAGCATGTGTAATTATGATGTCAAATTGAAAATATCCACAACAATATTAAAGTCGTCCCCTTTTGTACTTCAGCATATAAAGTACATGTAGGCCTATTCTTTTAAACTGGAGTAAGAAACAAAAAGACTCTGTAAGTATTGCAAGGATCATGTGGCGTAGCACATACCTTGGACAGAGACAGTAAAATTCTGCAAAAAGGCCCCCAAAATAAAGAAATTAAAGTGAAAAATAAATGAATAATTACAAAATAAAAATAATAAACCTTTTACACATGTACTAGCCCCACAATATTATATTTGGTGAAGTTTTCATCACATAAAATGTTCTCCATAAAGAATATTTTCATTTTACAATGAAAACAAAATGCCTGTACCTCACTGGTCCTTACATCATGGTGTGAAAGTTTAGATTTCCAGCTATACCTCAAAAGGACTTGATAGATTTGTACAACAATTTGCCATCAGTTACTCAGATATTATACAGCAGCGTTCTTCCTTAACAGTAGTCCACTGGCCAGTTAAATCTCCTGAGGACCAGTCAAACTTCACTTTAAGTAGTCTGGCTGGCTAGTTCAATGTTGAAAAGCATCTTTATTTAATATAAGATTATGGACTAGTGACAAAGCTGGGGGACCAGTGAAATGACAAGCTAACTGGTCCAGCTGGCTAGTCACTGAAAAAGTTGAGGGCAAATCCTGTACAGTATATTGTACATGTGTACACTGTACATTACATTGAGAAAATTTGTTGGTACTTTCAGAGCGTTTCGCACACAATCATTTTTTAGACTCAATTTTTCTCTGGTCGGTATGTCCCAATTACATTAATTAGAATAAAGGTTGTAAATTTAGATATATAAACTTGTTTTTTATGTAGGGATTCAACAATACTGGGATGTGTTTAACGAGTGAGGGTACAATTGATTGTTTACATTGAATTGTTCATGTACGAGAGGGTTGACCTCGTAGGGACACAAGGTCAAGATTAGTAAAAAGTTATGAAACATATAGTTCGTTTGTTATCAATCAATAATCTAAGTTTGTTAGAAAAAGGGGAAAAGACACAATTAATGGAGGTGTGAGTGATTTATTGGTAGATTGTAATAACCTCTGATGTGGTGTAAGGCCAAACTAGGAGTTTGGGAGGGAAATGATAAGTTGAAGCGCGGGTGAATATGAAAGTGACCAGACGCGTTACAGGGAGCAAGGTCGTTCTTTTTGCTGGAAGATTCGGTCCGGAGAGGATCGTCTGATTCTTTGTTCAGCCAGAATGTTCTGTAATTATCTCTAAACGGTTCCAGCAGGGGGGGAGGGAGTTCCTGGTTTCCCTGAGCAAGGGTAGCTGCATTGACTGGTGAGTTTCAGGCTGAAATTTGCTGTTAATTACATTACTGTGTTTAGTGCACCAATAATATGTTGTATGTACGGTAGCTCAGAAGGGACATTGCCAGGTTAAATGTGAACGTACATTGTAACTTAAATTGTATCTGGATCGTGTTTTGGTTTAATACACCTTATTGATTGTATGCATGTACTATTGTCATTAGGTTTTCTATGGAGTGGAACGGAGAGAGTTGACATGGTTGAGCAATAAACGAATTATCAAATAGAGATCCCCAAACAAGGCTTAATGTCTTCCTTTCTTCATTGTAAAACGACCAATACTACAGTTATTTTCAATAAACCAGCATTAGTATGTTACATAACGCATAACAGACTCAATTATTTGTATTCTTTGCTTGAACTCAAGGCAATTAAATGTAGGTCTCTGAATTTTCTGTAAATCACATTGTCAAATAGCTAGGACCTGTCCTTAACCATTTAACCATTTCTACAGATTCCAATATGAGTGGACTTGTAGAAGGAGCAGATATCAACACACTTTTCATGATTCATTGGGATTAAAACTATATCACTATACACACGTGTGTAGCCAGTCTTGACAGCAAAATCAGGAACAGCAGGTGTGGGCCTACAAACATGACAAACATGACAATGTAGTAAATTGTAGTGGATTAAAAATATTGTGTTACAATTTTTAGGGGATTAGGATAAGGCAGTTCTTCCATCAACAAAAGGGATAAATAATTCTCCCTGGAAAGTGTCTTAATTGGGCTATTATTATTTTTACTGTCGGGTCCGTTTAACCTTATGGATTACTGGAATTGGATTTCAACCTTTTTTTAAAGATGAAACGGCTACCCGGTAAACACTGGTGAAATGTCCCAACCCAAGTTGACTCTTAAGGCTAAATTCAGTTTTAATTATACTTTATTTGATGCAGAAGAGTTAATAATAATGTTTGACACAGTAAGTTTGACATGTAGGCTTTAATTGATATTACATAGTATTTATGGTGAAATCTGGTTTGATGATTTTTGAGTCAGAAAATTAGTACAATTTGAAACATGTCGCTGTAGGGTATTGTCAGATGTGATGACATCATCATGTTACAATGTATATTGTAAAAGTCCATGAGCAAAATATCACTTCATACACTGAAACTGTATCAAAATTCTCTTCGATGCTGTCCCCAAAGCTGAACTTGAGAATTTTGAATAAATTTTCACTTCAAATTGGGGTTTGAACCGAAAGATTAGGTCAAATTGGCATCATTTTGCGATACATTTGTTTTTAGATTTAAAATTTCATTGTAGATTTTCAGTTTTGATTTTTTGAAAGAATAAACTTTGATTTATGTACTTCGACACTAATGACGTCATCACAATTTCTTCAGCCTGTTATCTTTTTAAACATGTAACGTTTCAAGTTGATACAAGCTTCAGAGCTGTACATATTTATGGACAAGTTCAGTGAGAAGAAGAACCCCCCCCAAAAAAAAAAAAACAAACAAAAAACTTCACTAGATTAGATAATTAGAGTTTGTGACGCAAACTGTAGGTGCTCAGGCACAAGGGTAATTTTACCCCAAAATATAATTAATTAGTTAACTGAAATGAAATTTGTAACCTCTGTCCTACTGGTACAAATAATATTAACCATTCATTTTCAAACAGGATGGATCACTTATTTTGATTGGTGGTGTATTTTGGGGGTCAACATCCCTGCTTGTAGCCTGGTATTGTAACTTTTTTGTTCTGATGCTTTTTGTAGGATTACAAGGGACAGAAACTGGCTGAGCAGCTGTTTCAAGGAATCATCCTTCTGTTTGCTGTGAGTCTGTTTGTCCAAATCATTACAACAGTCAGTACATGTACATGTAGTTTCATTGTTTAACCCTTTAGTCCTCAAAGCACCTGCAATTGCTTCATTGCTTGTTACTCTCAAGCCACCTGCAATCAGCTTGGAATTTGAAGAGGTTGTACATTGTATATAATGAATTTTACACACAAGTGAAACTCACTAAACATCCAGAGTTAGAATGTAATCTCAAGAACAGGATGGTAGCAGAGCATAGGGTCTCCATAAAAACTGATCGTTGTCACAATGAAGCCATGACTTGAACAAGTAAAGCCAGCAAGCATTCTCATAAGTTGCAGGATTTCTTTTTCTTTCTTTCTTTGTTCACCATGAATTGGCCAAACCTTGGCCATAAGTCACGGCTGAAACAAAAATAGTCACGGTGTACTTCACTCCTCCCCTAGTTACGCCACTGCCCATTGGGTACGCGTTTCCTGGTTTATGTAAAAAATATAAGGCCAATGCTTGTTGTTGTGCATTGTAACTTTAGGTTATTTATTAACTCAGTAAGTAGTATGCCATAACCCATTTTTATTTACTTGATTTGTACCTTTTTATGACGCTTATATATATATTTCATTTTATTTATACTCGGTTTGTTATTTACTCATTACATAGGCTGTTGGGTTCGTCTGGGGCTATGTATGTGAACAGTTTGTGCAGACAATCTATATTCTAGGTGCTGGGTTTATTCTGTCGTGCATTGTAAGTATAAAATACAAATAGATGTAATGGCAATTTGTATATTATAAGCTCTGACTACTCTGTACTTCTACATGTTTCTTAATAAGAGGCCTCTAGCATGCCAGATAATTCCAGGTAAGAGTGCCACTTTCGTGAATCTTCATAGTACATTTTCTAATTGGAAGTCGTTTTTACTTGGAAAGTAAACAAACCAAGCTTTCAGGAACAGTTTTTGTTTTCCTTCTATTCTAAGATTTATTTTTTTCAAGGCTTGATGCTTGGGGAAATAGAATTTATAAAAGCACTTTTCCCTAACATTTTGTAATGGCAATTTGAGTTTCCTTCTATTAGAGTTCTTATGCTTCAACTGTATTGATTATTGGTTGGCTACGGAGTTTGATACCTTCTGAGTCTCTAATCACTACTAGACAATTTTAACCTAAAACCTGGAGCCTTGTAACATTTAAAAATAATCGCATTGTAATGTCCTGTTTGTCACAAAAACACATCGAACAGAAAAGCTGTGCACTTTTTACATAAAGATATATTTTTGGTTCAAAGTTGAATTCTATCAACTTTGAACTTTGATCTTTTACTAAGGTGCCAATACATAGAGAGTAAAAAAACAAACTGATTGTGATGTTTGGTTGATGTAGTATTCCATCTCAAAATCTAACCTGTCTACAATTTACCCCTTATCTTGCTAATTTGTCATGTCTGTTACAATTTGTTTTATTTTTAGGTTAGGAAAAGAAAAAAAACCTTTAATACAGACTATTTTCTTATTAATACTAGTACATGTTCTTTATAAAAGTATCATAATACATTTATCATAAAAAAAGTAAGGTACTGGTAAAAAAAAACCCCAAAACCCAACCCTCTTTTGCCTCCAGGGCAGTATTCAAACCCATCCTTTTGTTCCTATTCTATAGTATCAATTATACATACTTATGGCCTACTGTGTTTGTTGTATTGCCCAAAGAAATAACATACAATAAATAAACTTAAAAAAATAATCTAGAGCTTTAACAAAACATTGTCTAACCTTGTGCTTAAATTTTATTAACAACTTAAAAAAGGTCACAGCTTCCACATATTTAATGTACATGTATGTAATAATTGCATAAAGGATAAAGAATAGTATTGTTGGTTTTACCCTTACACTATGTGTGAAATGTGCTGTATATTGGGGGCCTTCCAAGACCTATATTTACTGGGACTGGTCTCTCATTACTGGGTGTGCTCGGTGGTCTAGTGGGGAAGACATCTGCTCTGGGATGAAAGGATCAGGGTTCAAATCTGACAGTTGGGCTGTGGATTTTTTTAAATTTATTTATTTATTTTTGACACTCTGAAAGTACAGAGTATGCAGTGCTTATCACAGATTGGTGTCATGGTAAACCCAAAAGTGCAACATTTTTAATGTAAACGTTTGGCTTTTCCTTCTAGACTGTAAAGCTGAATCTAGTGCATAGACTTTTGTTGGAATCTTATATTGCCACAATTACGGAATACAAGTAGTGCCTTTTGAAGTGAACTATTGACTAATGAGTTGACCAAAGAAACAAACTGCAAAATTGGCTTAAATTCAGACACTAAAAGTACTGAAAGTAAAGCTATTATAAATCTGGGTATTGGTTGATTCAAAGTAAATTCCAGAAAAGACATTTGATCATCATACACTGTAAAACTAGTCTAAATGACAAGTTTTATTGAGCATGCAACAATGTCCTGTCTGTCACATCCTGTCTTTACTGAGCCTAATGTTTCCAGTTCCATGTTTTTATTACCCAAGTCTTATGTTAACTTTGATATTTTTTATAAAGGAAAAAGCATTAAACGTAACTGGAGAACAAGGAACAAGGAAAGTCATTTTTTTTTAAATGGAGTGTACTTTCCGCCCTGTCTGTCATGCTGTCACGCATGAAATGTAGAATTTTACTTTGACTTTAAACATACATGTAACTTAAACAGTCTCTTCTTACACATCATCATCTTACACATTATATACATGTCAATCCTGCTAATTGGAATATGCCTTACTAGTGTTTTGTGATAATTTTCAGCTGACGTTACCCCCATGGCCAATATACCGCAGGAGCCCAGTCCAATGGCAGAAACCCCGTGTTGATTCAGAGGCGGAATCAAAAGAGGTCATTCCAACGAAAGAAAAGAAATCATCAAGAAGAAAGGAAAAAACCAAATGATCAATGTGATATGGTGCCATCCTTTCCAGTATTGCTACATGTACTAATAAATTAATATACTTTAAAACAATCAACAGTTTCACAGTTTTCACAAGGAAGGTACATGTAGTGGCACTCAAAGACTAATCACGTACATAACTTATACAAAAAAGCATGAGCTTTTGTAGCAACCATTGCATCTGATGGAGAAGTTGTTGCTATGAAAGGGCATGCAGTTTTTTAAAGGTTATTAGTTCGTCTTCAATTGCTACCACTATGTTTCTTCAGTTTTATCTGTCGGACTAACAAGGCTGTCTCTATCATAGTTTTCACAGAAGTTCAAAGTTTGCAATATGTGAAAGAGGGATTTAAATCGGGTTTGATTAAAAACAAAGCACACACTGTGTCAAGGAAAAAAATGAATCTGATGCCCCCTGGGTATTCCATTTCAAAGTAAGTTTTGTCGTTTGATATCAGTTATTGTTACACCAGGGTAACAGATTGTGAATCTTTGTTTTGGTCAAGAACCAATAATGTAATGTGATACAAAGACACATGTAACATGGCTAATGCTGGAAATCCGGCTGTCCAACATGTGTTGTGCTTAATGCATTGTGCAAAATGCGTAGAAATGAAAAAATACACGCCAAGCAATGCACACAATTCCATATATTCATAATGCTTACAGTGTTATCCGTAGAAATTCGGCACTTGCCCTGTATGTGAAGAATGATGGTTGCAAGCGTAGAATTACATGGAAAGCAGAGCCATGAAATTGGGCCCAGATTACCTCCTTTCCATATGGGCATCCATGGCATGCATGGGGGACTAACATATAGCCCCCCATGCATGCCATGGATGCCCATATGGAAATTGCAACTTTAGCTCACCTACATGTAGAATGCAATACACTATTAGGTCAATTTTCCTCCAAGTTACATCTAGTTTAAAAGCTAATGCCCTTAACAGTAAAATTAAGGTGTTTTATTAGATGAACATAATCACATGAATTGATTGATATGTTTTGTATGTGTGTATGATGTGTATGGTTAGCATTGACATTCCTGATTGGAGATGCTACTAGACCCAGGGCTCAGTTCCTTCTTGGATGTTCAGATTATGGTGTTGAATGGTCTGAGGCTTGTTATTCAAAGTTTCTCTCTACTCAAGAACAGTCTCTCTGTGATTCCCAAGTGCCTCAATGGCCAATGCATTGTAAAATTAAGTTGGAAGATTGAGGTGATTTCCGACAGTTGCATCTCAAAAATTTTCAGCGACCTTTCATATTGAAACTATCTGATGACATCAATCCTGTCTGAATCATCAAGAATTACAAAACCATAAGTTCAGAGAAGAAATCTTTGAATCAATGTGGCTATACCTGGAAATATTTAGTACGAGATGAGGTTTTATACAATTTGTAACAAGTACACTGTACTTGTATGATTAACCTTATTTGATGCATAAACCAGTTTCAAATCCCATCCTAAATCCCTATATAACTAAATGCATGTACAGGTATACTCTAAATGTTGTTGTTATCACCAGCTTAGGTTGATCAGTCGATTAAACTTTGGAACAAATTCTTCAAACATGTTTAATGCTTGTCTGATGTAGTTGTCAGAATTGTCATTTACAGTGAGCTTCCTGAAAATAAACTGAAATTAATCATATTGAAAGACAAATATTTCTTCAAGGAGTTGTATTACATAAAAGACACTTTCTTTTAAATAAACCCTTCATTTTAAGCTGAACATTAACTGGATATATGCTGGTGGAAATTTCATTAAAACTGTATTTTTCAACTCATGTGAAAACTGTGGGCCTAGGGTGCCAATCTAGCTATCAATGTGAAATCCCACTGCAAATGAAGAGACTATCTTCATCATCAATCTTTTTAACCTGCAGCTTTGTGCAGAACCCTTTGTGCAGGTTTATGTGTATCATAATTTCAGCTAAACTCAATTATTTTGTTGCCGCCTAACATTCAGTCTGAAGATTCTGAGCTAACTTCTTTAGAGTTAAACTCATTGGACAGTGAGACAAATTGATTGCCTGATCTAACTTTTTCCCCATCAAAAAATCTGTTTTTCTAATACATGTAGATACCATCATGTGTCCTCATTCTTTCCCTGTCTACTGTCTTTGTAAAACTCAGTCCTGCTTTCAAGCCTGCAGGGCCAAGCAGATATTACTGTTGAATGTGATCTTTGGTTACCAAGCCTAATCTCCAAATGCACAGGCAATGAGCATGATGCAATAGTGCTTGTGCTAACAGGCCAGTATTTCCTCTGGCCACCTTGCAAGGGGTCCAAGTTTCATGTGGTGGTGCAGTGGTGCAGTGGTGCAATGTGGTGGACCAAGTTTCACGACTAGGGTGGTTTTCTCATGTTGGTCACTTGGAGCAGGACATTGTACTTCTGGTCCAGGATGTCCAGATTGCTGAAGATGGCCACAGGCTTACTGATTTAGTTGTGGCCAAGAGAATTTCCCATGCATTAACTAAATTTGTCTAGTAATGACAAATGTATTACCCCACCCCCAGCAAGACAACTAAAACAAGCAAAACTATGAAGGACACGATGGGGTTATCTCATGCAATATAATATGCCCTCCACCAAGCCCTAGACCCACACCTTCAAGATGTACACTTGCATACTCCAACTGTTTTTGCAAAGTGAGTGATTCCAAATCAGAGAAGGTCAGGATACACTGCAGGGCCCTTGAACAAGCAATGGTCCACAGATGTCGTTATCTTTACCACTTTGGCAAGATCCTTCTTTTCAAACTGAAAATCTGGAAATAAGTGGGCTTGAAAGCTTTGATATATTTTTTTGTTGGCGCTAAAAGGTTGCTCATAAAACAGGTATTGTACATAATAAGAGGTTTCAGCTAATGGGAATAAGAGATTAAGCTACAATATACACATGTACTGTTACACTTTTGATCACGGCACTGGAAATGTTTCCCTACCTACAACTTTTGACCCCTTGTATCTATCTAAAGATGACAACTGTTCACAGAAACACTAACTTGTGATTAAGAAGAGAAACCTACTTTCTCAAAGGCTTTCATCTTTGAAAAAAGAGTATCTTAATTCACTTGAATTTAAAAACAAAATATTTCTAGAGAAGACTAGCATTTTTAATACTGTGCAGACTTACATGTTTACTTTATACCCAACTCTCTTTAAACAGAGACTCAATTTTACAAGAACTTTTGACAACTTGAAATTACATCAGCATTACAGCTACTTTATTTCCAACTTACTTTGGGCAGAGTTTCAAACCAAAATGTAACAATAAACAACAAAAACACAATAATATTAATAGTACTTCTCTGACAATGAAACCTTATCACATTATTTCATATTTGACAGTACTTATTTCACATTCATAATATACAAAAACAAAGTTAGATGTTGAGCTCACAAATACAATGTTTTCATAGTCATATCCAAAGTGCCTTTTTGCAGCATTCAGATAAACAGTGTCTAAGGCATAACATTACTATAGGCCAGTTACGTGCGAGATCTTTGCCTCACTGCATAACACATCAATGAAGAGCTTAGTCTGGCAGCTACTTGACCTTCAATATGAGCTTCCAGGCAAGAGGAAGATGGTGAGTAACAGTGAAACCATAGGGACACATTTGGTTAATGAATAAACTAAGAATAAACTGTTTATAAACAGAATAACCAATTTTATATAGCAATTAAATAATTGACTTTCTTTTAATCTTTCAATCTCCACAAACACACAAAAGCATTAATTATGTATAGTAGTCTTATAATTACATTATTTACATCAACAACAAAAAATGTAACATTGAGTACACATTAAAGCTGATCATTACACGAGTGATAAAGTGGGATGATCTTCATTGCAATTATTTTTTTACTAAAATGCTTTGAAATGTATAACTGCTTCTGCAATAAGGTTAATGTTAGACATATCTTTAGAGCAGATTGACTTTTAAAAGTTGGCACTAACTTCCAGAAATGAATTAACCTGAAGTGTTTTAAACATATTCTTTAATACAAAACAAACTCATACCATAAAAAGTGAGAATCTTTTGCATGTTAATCCTACCCACATCAAGACAACAATGACCAGGAAGGACTTCTCAGTCAAATATTGTAATGTGGAAACTTGTATCTGGCACAAATGATGGTTACAGGGTTAGTTTGGACACCATGAGCTGCAAGATAGCAAACTTTGCTCTAATGCTCTAATAACCATCACAAAGTACATCTTAAAGACAACACACCTGTGACTATTATCTCTTGTCTAAGTCCAATAACTTACCATGAAAACCAGACACTCAAACACTTTGTGGATTAGAGTCACGTTTCCATAAAGAAATTGCTATAAAGTGTCCCCAATATGCTTAAGGTCATGTGCGACTGGAAGACCCTCTAAAGAGGATCATAATTGTGGGCTAGTATTTGGGCGGTCATTGATTTACAACCCAAATATGGAATTCAGACAGTTTATAGAGGGTTAATTAATGAAAGAGAAAAAAATGATTAAAAATGGATGATATAAACTGTTTCAGCTATGATTAAGCCTACATGTACCTTGGAATAGCAAAAAGAGGATTTCATTTTTTAACATGATTTTACAGCTTAATTTTTTTGGGGGGTAACAAAAAGAAGGAGAAAGGCAACCCCCCCACCAAAAAAAAAACCCCTAAAAAAACCCCCCCAAAAAACAATCTCAAAACCTAATGTCATACATGGAAACTATTTCAAACTGAAAATTTTCACAATCCATATTACTGAATAATAACTGACAATTGAGTGGCTGTACACGGCTACCGAACGTATGTTAGTGCATTGGCGAAGAATAATATAACTATGAGGTGAAATATGGACTATTCACTGGGGAGTGATTATATTCTGTAAATGTTTGCTCCAGAAAAACAATATTGATACACAATATTGGTATTTGTAAAATCAACAAATGGCTACTTGGAAAAGGTATTCACTTCTGGCTCTGCAACATGCTTATGTATCTATGGTGCACAATTCCTAGGAGGCAAGTGTATCAACTAGCTGTTGATGCAACAGCCTAGCATTCTGACGACAGCCACTTTGTCTGAGGTAGGGCAAAAAAAATGAGAGAGAGCCCTCACTTGGCAAGCATTGGAGAAGTTCTTCTGGGTTCAAGAGGTTACTGGCATGGCCAAGAACACCTACAGATGAAGTACCAAAAAGAAAAACAAGAAAAAATGCACTTTAAAATCAAACTGTTCTGTATCATATTGATGCATGTTGCTTGCTGTTGGTAAACTCATGGACCACACACTGTGCATGTCTTGGTGTTTTCTCATACATTTCATTGCTTTATATGTGAAGAAAATAAAATTGCACACTTTTTCTTATTACACATATGCTTTGTCATAGCAAAACTGGACAAGCGATTAACATACACCCTATGTTGGATGATTTCATTATGACTTTCAGTCTTTACTATTTCATTTTCAGAAATCTGACTTCCAATGTTACTTAAATTAAGTCTTGTAGTCTTTTCAGTTTAGCCATTTCATCTTTTATAAAGCCATTTTACCTTATTTCAAGCACTGTGATCTTTTACAAACCATGTTGTTTTAAACTTTCTGTTATTCAAAGGGCATTCCAGTGGTGGTTTACTGACTGCAAATTAGGTCAATGCAAAGACGTCCAAATCAGTGCAGGGGTTGATGGCACAACTCGCTAAGATGGTGGTTTTTTCTCTGACAGAAATGGATAATTTGTCAATAGGAGTTGCGTTTACCCCCTCCCCACATTGCCATTTACAAAATGACACAATATGGAAACAACCCCAGTCTCTGACCTGTGAGTACTTGCAGAAAATCAGTGTGTCCTTTAGTTGCTATTCCTGTGTGATTGTTATTGCCTTCAGAAGCAGCATCTAAATCAGCCCCTCGATCCAACAACACCCTCAAGAGATCCTTCCACCTGTAGTAAATCCCCAAAATAAATACACAGCAATTAAATACCAACATACCTTCCAAGCTACAACTAGAGGCTTGTAAAAAGTACATGTATCATAATCTAATTATTTGTTAAAACTAGTTGACTAGTTTCTCTTTATTTGTTCTAATTTCAATTGGTTGTTAAAATGTTGCACTTTTCTGAACATATTCTGTAACATTATTTGTGCTCTCTTGTAAAGAGTATTATTGAAAAAGAGTTGAATGATATCAAAATATAAATGCATTTTCCACTCTAATAAAAATAAAGTAAACTATGTAGATTATTTTGGACAAACAATAGGGTATGGATTTAGTTAGTCGTTCATACAATTTCAAGTCATACTCTCTCCTAATTGTGGAAATTTCATGTGATAAGAAGTGATCTGGGCCCAATTTCATAGAGCTGCTTAACAGTTGATCCCCCAAAACGGTTCCTCTTTTCAGCTTCAATCGTTTGGGAATCTGAAAGCAACCATTTCACACCTTGTATCCCCTCTCTTAAGAAGCATGATCGGACAAAAGAACTGATACTTGACTGTGGTTTAGCCATCAAAGGAGCGTCAGCTTGTCTGGATATCAAGGAATTTAGTTTTGTAACACAAATTAATCACAACTAAAATTGCGCACTACCAATTATGCACGACAGACATATGAATTTCCGGCCCGAATCTTCAACTCTTTGGTTTCCACCAGCAGCCGCTTGTTCATGTTCTTCTACGAAACACACAAGAGTTTCATTGCTGCCAAGATGATAGATACCAAGTTCGTACCCCGCCCCCAAAACAGCTGAAAATACGTGCAACTGATCGCAATGTGTCTTCATTGCTCGTGATGGAGATGGCGTTGGCCATTGGTGATGGCATTGGCCATTGGTGATGGCGCTGGGGTTGATTGCGGCAATAAGTTATGATCTCAGGCTAAACCAGGTCGTTTGTTATGATTTAAAGTAAAATGTGTAACAACATTTTGCAAGTACTTTGGAAATAACTAAATGGACAACGGTTGTAAAAGGTTTGTGTGTTTTAATTTTGCAATTCATAATATTAGACAGAGCTCCTGCAACAGGAGGAGCTATAATCTCAACACAATGGACGGTAATCCGATTATAACCCCTTTGTTCTGACTCTGGAGGACCAGATAAGCTGAGCGCATTGAAGCGTTACACAAACGATCCTCCCAACCGTTTAGCAAATGCTGTTGAACCGTTTCTATTCTGACCGCGCGCCTTAAGCAAGTTTTTCTACTTGCACGAAAATTTGCTTACCAATAAGCAGCGCTATAAATTGGGCCCAGATGTCCACACACATTAGGTTATGAAATCAGTGTACTGCACCTCATCAAAAGTCAATAACTGCACCTCATAAGATTTTGGACACACTTGCCAACACTCATCAACCTCTACATATATGTCAACTTGCCTAAGAAAAGTTACTTGTACATGCTGCTTAGTTCATTACGGGATATTTCAGAACATGTAGTGTTTACTAGATAGCATCTTGTACATGCTGCTTAGTTCATGGGATACATCAAAACATAAAAAAGTGCTTACTTGATAGTATCTTTTCCAAAGGAGTCTTGAGCGTAATCCAGTACAATGCCAGGATGCTCTTGAATAAGAAGCTCCATAGCAGCAGGTGGGTCCAGTACAGCTAAGCACACTATATGTAGTGATTGAAGAGACTGTTTCAAGCCTGGTGTTGTAGGTGCAGTACTAAGAGCAATTCCACTCAATTGCTGTACCTGTCTGGCCATTGCTGGAGTGGCACAGGGTGATGTAATCAGACTCTGTTATAAAAATGAACACCAGGAAATCTCAAGTTTTGTATGTTGCTTAAAGGAAGACTGAAATATAAATGTTCACATATTTGCACATAACTTATGTGGTACAAATACGACTGTCACAAGTGCTTCGATTATTTCAGTAAAACCCTAGTTAATTATTTCATAGTATGGGAAAATATTTTTTTTCTTCTGTATTTAACATGTGAAAGTTTGCCTCTTTAATTTAGCTCCTTTAAGTTTGCTAGAAGTTTTGTGGCAGACTAGAGTGTCCCAAGAGGGCGCCAAATATATTTAAATTAAGACTCCAATGAGGGCAGTAGTTAGGGTGGGCTATAAGGAATGTTGGTATTTACTTTTATTGTCTTTAGGATTGGGTTCTTTTTGTGTTCTATATTGTTCTGGTTGGGTGTATAGTGGGTTTTTAG
>CM021543.1:5090921-5101439 GCA_010994315.2 Pisaster ochraceus | reverse complement strand
CGATATGCGATGTCCCTTCAGGGCCACCATAGTTTCGTGATAATGCCGGCCCCCTCCCCCGCCCCCTCCCCAGGCCGTCAAGTCACATGATCGTATCTTCTGAGAGCAGCGTCTGCATGCTATAAATAGAAAATTATAAACTTTATGGTGCAACGTCATGATAATTGGATTTCCACCAGCTACAAAATTCTTCCGCACAACAAACTTAACGAATTAATGGTCTGTCAACAGTATGCAGATGAGTAAAATAATAAAAAAAACACAAATTTTCCTGTTGTGTTTATTTTACATATTATTTGTAATTTGCAGACTGTGGGAGAAGGGAGGTCTGCAAAAAGAACTATTTCATTACTCCTGAATATAAACGTGGTAATCCGGCTGCCAATGCGCACGCACGATGTTTGTGTACATAAAGTGTGTGTGTATGTGTGACGTGTGTACTATACTAGGATATGACGTACCATTATTGTGATGTGCATTACTTGTGAAAACGAAAAATTTGTAGTGTCTCAAAACATTTCCTAATTTTGAAACCAAAATCGATGACTATGAAGTGGGTTTACAAAGAAGAGCATCCTTTTGAGAAAAGGAGACAAGAAGGCGAAAAAATACGCAGAAAATATCCGGACAGAGTGCCTGTAAGTCAAAGGAAATCAGCATTGCAATGCATTGGTTAACTTTTTTAAAATAAAGGAATTGACTGTGTTAGAGCATGGAGGAAGGAAATGGTTAGAGTGAACGGTACAGGCTGTGTTGTTACCTTTTTGTTAGTGTTTATAATAACTCACAACTGTAAAATAGGTGCTGTGATACTGTTTAGTGTGTTTAAGAATAATTAACAATTATTTGAATGATATTGTGGTTTTAGAGTGGTGCTGCCACTGGCATTAATACTGCTTACTGGTCTAGGACGCTAGTCTCTGTTGCACTGATGATCTGACTGCCATCCTGCGTAGTATTATTTAATTTGATTGAGCTTCCCTACCCTAGCCTTACTCCTACAAATACTATACTCTAGCACCACTTATGTGGCCAAGGAACAGGAAACCTGAATCCTTGGCCACATGACAGGACCCATTTTTTCTTCAGCTCAACGATTAAAAAATGGCTGCTCCGTAGGTAATACTGGTAGCCTGCGCTCTACGCTGGTCCACGATAACCACCTGAAGTGTGTGTACATGAAACGTTGGCTGTGAACCAGTGTTGCGCGTAGCATAACTAGTTTGGCCTCTCCAACACGCAAGTTGTATGCTGGTAATCAATGTTATGCTGCGTGCAATGCTGGTCTCGACAATCAACGGTTGATGATTTTATACATGAACCGTTGGTTCTCATGGACCAACTACATAATTAAACTACTGCTCACATTACCAATTTCTGTTGATACATGTGAAGAATAACATCCAATAAACCAACAACCCCAAAATAAGGTGCCAAAAAAAGTTTGTCAGCGATATTGATCATTATTTTATTTTTAAAAGTTGTTTAAAAAACTCTGTTAAAACTTCTCACCTTTTAAAATTTGAATGCCAGGGTGAATAACATTTATGTAAAATGCTAAGAAATTGACTTTGGGGGCATCTACACTTGAACAGTTCAGGTTCACTCGACATCTCATTGCTTCAAATGGTGGCGCACTCGGTGAGGTAAAATCGTACGGCTGCTGTAGAAACTAGAACGTTTAGTTATTCCTTTTAAGATACATTACTCCAACAAATTCTTTAATTAATATTTCTTTCTTTTTTAGAAAATGAAACTTGGAGGAGGGAGTTGCTATTGAAAAGACATTCGGGTCAATGTTGCTTTAAAAGGCCTGCTTCACTTTTTCATTTGCCTGTGCTGTTGTTTTGTGTTTTTGTCACTGGGTTTTTGCACTACTGTTGAAGACTTACATGTACATGACATTCACTGGAGAAAGGAAGTCCATGCCCATGGCAACACACTAATGAAGTTTGTGTCCTTGATGGGTTTTCAATAGATTTAGAATAGAACTGATTTAGAATAGAATCAACTCACTGACCCTAAACTGGTCAAACAGGTGTACATGTAGATACTTTTCTCAAATCTTCTTCAAAAGTATTAATCTTTTTTTGTCAGTGGATGCTTGGTGAGTTTTATGACATGATTACATGTAGGTCAACTGATCATTTTTGTTGTTGAAAATGTCAAAAAGATTGCAAAAAACCCCAAAGTGAATTCAAAAAATGTTCCAGACGGTCAAATGACTGTTTAATGCAATTAAAATGTCATTGTCAACTTCTTACATGTACTTCCATAATGACATTGACATTTTAATTGCATTGTATTTGTACCAAGTGGTAGCATGGTAGTCATGGTAGTAGGAAAGCTATATACACGCAGGATGGCAGTGCAATGCAATGTACAAGAGTCATGCCAGTGGCATAACTAAACAGTAACCGTACCTATTTGACAGTGGGACAAAACGGTAACACAGTACCTACTCACACACCGTACCGTACACACACTCACACAGTCAATTCCTTTGTTAAAAAAATAATTAAAGTGTTTGTAAATTGTTTTACCTGATTTTAATCAAGAAATTTTAACTAGAAACTAAAGGCTCCCGTTTGTCTTATAAGGGTCACACATTTTGGGCCTATATGTTTTCAAAATGGTCATTGATAGATCAACAATTATCTGGTCTTTAGCCAGCGATAACTTCAGTTTCCTTTGTACTACACACTTAAAACTTTCCCAACACTTGTTTGAAAGACAAATGCATCCCGTTTTTGTTTCTATTCTAGAGTTTGTGATTAGACAAGTGCACCAACAATGTTTACAGAAACTGCCTTTTTGTCAGTTTCATCCCTCAGCCGCGCAGTTTATATATGTCTGGGCAGACTTAAGTTTTACAAAAATGTGTGCGCGCAAATTGTTTTAAAGGCCATCGTCAAAGATTGCACCCAACACGTATATGTTCACAGTGCTTGTGTTGCCTTTTTGCCAAGTTACATGCAAAAACATCTTTAAATCAATGATTTTTAAATCCACATCGGAGAAACAATGTAAAAGTCTGGCCTTCTCATTGGGCTATCACCATGATCACTGGTGCCCTGCTGTCATGTCTTCGCCGTAGTTTATGTGTTTACCAGTGGTGAATGTAAATCAACGACTGCCTAACAGCACACTGGTTGCAGGGGCTGCAGCAATGTGCTTGTTTAATCATGAGCAATGTAACTTCTGCAGGGCAGGTTGTTTGAAAGAATGGTATATAGGAATTACAAAATGTTTGCTCATGATTGAACGTGGCACTCGCTGCAATGCCTGTAACCAGTGTGCCGTTAAACAGTCCTTGATTTACATCCACCTCTGATACACACCGACTCCACCACTGATACACACCGACGGCGACAGGGCAGTAGTAAGAAGGCCAGACTTAAATGTATTGACATCGTTTCTCCAATGTGGAGTTAAAATCATCGATTTGGAGCACAGAAAATGATCTTGAGTACAATGCCTGATGTTGCATTTTACAAACATCACTAAGTGTGCTTAAATGGGGGCTAATTTTCAGACCTATAAGTTGTGTAATAGAAAAAAAAACTACCGTTGGAGTGATAAAAACCCTCCCTCAGACTGTTCCCTTCCATTAACAATGTAAGTAAATAAATAACATGTGTTTGTATTTTTGTATTTTTTAAAGCAAAATCATAGCTATTTCTACTTAAAATTTGTATTCACAAGCTTAATTATTTTGGGTTTTTAGGTAATGTACATGTAAGTAACATTATCCTGTAGTAAATGAACACTGTACAGCTGTACACATGTTTGTAGGCATGGTAGGAAAGTGTGGCTGTCAACTTTGTTTAGTAATGGTTAAAAGCATTAACACAATGACCCCCACATTTTATATTACATTTTATTTTTTCAATTATTTCAGGTGATTGTAGAAAAGGCAGCCAAGGCGCGTATTGGCGATCTCGACAAGAAGAAGTACCTGGTACCCTCAGATTTAACAGGTAAATATGAATGGCATTGTTATTGTTATCTTTGACATAACATCAGACATCTACTTGTACAATGTATAGAACATTCGTTCCTCTTACGCATGTTGAATTTTAGGCCAAACCCAGCCTACAAATGTAGTATGCAATCACTTCAGGCATGCAACTTGTACATGTTAACCTTGACGCATTTGCTTTGTACGAATTAGCCTAGTTTGTATGTAACTGATCAGCTGAATTTCTTTAATTAAGTAGTTAATAATCCCATATAAACTGAAAAATGGCTGGACCATTTTTCTCATTTTTGCAATTACAGAGTTGTTTACATGTACTGTCTGAGTGATACATGTACATGGGTATTTGGTAGACTGCAATATTTTTAGGCATAGCATTTACATTACATATGTAGTATAACATGCACAATGTAATATGCACAATGTATTTACTAACAGGGTGAGACCTAGAAAACTTCCAAGTCTCAAGGAAAGAGAAAAATATGCACCATTTTAAGGCTTCAGACATTCAGAGACAACCAGCTTTAAATAGTAATCCTGGTGATTATTGTTTGCAGGGATTAACAGTGTGTATTGCATGTAATTCATTGTTATGGAGCCGTTCATACATTGTAGGTAGTTGTGAGTCTAATAAACTTTAAATCTTCTGCATATATTATTGAAAAGTCATTAACATTGTATGTTCTTGGCATACTAATGGAAAGTAAAGCTGTACTATGTACAGCATGTGCATTGTGTTGTGTAATGCATGTAAAAAAAAACCCAGTTACACTTATCATTTAAAGAAGGGATTTGCCAGTGTTTCTGGCAAAATTGGCAGCAGATTGCCTGGTCATATAATTGAAACATCTCGCTGCATACCTACATGTACATGTATCATAAAAATAAGACATGCTTTTTGGCTTAGATCTATTACAATGCAACTTTCTCTGATTTGTGTGAATTTTTACTCTGATTCCAGTTGGACAGTTCTACTTTCTGATCAGAAAGCGGATTCAGCTGCGCCCTGAGGATGCACTATTCTTCTTTGTCAACAATGTAATTCCTCCAACAAGCGCCACCATGGGTCAACTTTATCAGGTCAGTAAGTCAAGTCATACAGGCATTAGGAAACAACTACATGTACTTTTTTAGTAAAACTTTTCAGCAAAAAGGGAACATTTGTGTTGCTGAAATACGAAATACATGTACTATTTTATCAATAAGTATGCAAAAAGATCCTGCCCACTAGGCTTGATGAAATTACATCCCTATAGAAGTTTCACTAATGTTAAAGAGAGGGATTAACTTTAAAGAAGTTTAGACAGTGTTTTTAATCATGCTCTATGTCAATGGAAAGCTTGATCATTCCTCTTCACAACAAGACCACATTTGTTACAATAACTTTTTTGAGGGCTGAGCAACTCTGTAGGGGGGGGGGGGGGTTGGTTGCGAGAGAGTCTCAAACAGAATATGCAATATTTGTCATTATTTGGCTCTATGGAACAACCAAGTGTGTCAGTAACTGATCGTCTGATCAAACAGCGGTCTGCCAAAACTGACTTCCAATTTTGTATGCAAAGCTCTCGCAGACAGCATACAGTCACCAAGTGATGCTAAGGTGAAGAACTGGTCTTCTTGGGGTGTTTTCTTCTTGGAACACCCACTTCGCGCGCTGTCTTGGACTTCACTGATTTCACAGAACTTGATCTTCAGTTTTGAGTTGGTACTGGTAATCACTTCAAATAATGCTGCCACTTGCTTCTGGGGAACACCAGCTTCAACCTGCCCTATAGCATGGGCCTTTTCAAGATTGGATAAACGTGGCATGATAAGGCTAAGAGCAAAGACCAAATTACCACTGAGCAGTAGCAAGACTTACTGTTTGTGAAACTGGAATAGCAGCGTTTAGTGCTCAACCATGCATAAATGTACAGTAGACTCTCGGTTATTCCTCGTATTATCCGAACCTCGTCTTAAATGCAGATCACTATTTACACGTACATGTATACACACGTCGTCATAGTGCATGCACTACACACATGTCTAGGTTAGAACGGAGCGGTTTGCTTCCTAGTACAGTTCTTACGAGCATCATGTACACACAATTATCAATGATAAATGCATTTTTGTTGACTATGATCATAGAAATTCAATATTTTGTATAACTCAAGATACAAATCAAAGCAAAGTGATGTCAAACTTGCCGTTCATGTGACCATGATGTGACAGATTCGATACTGCGTAGCGCCATGCAGAATGTTGTTTTCGCTGGTAGCCGTCAGCGCGTAGGTGAAACCGCAATTCAAGCGTAGGTAACCAGTGAAATGTTTATGGTTTTCGGATGAGAAAGAACCGCATGGCCGGTCCGATCCGAAAAGAGTTTGGTAACAAAAATTATTTCCGAACCTTGACTGAACGGTAAGCTTTTACACAACAATATTTTTCAGATCTCACTACACAAGTGTGAAAAACAACACATTTTGTCATCATGGGGCCGCAAAAATACCTCGTATTATCCGTGTTCTCGTTACGACCGTGCTCGTATCTTCCGTTAAGACATAGAAACACGCATGGGACAGTTCGGGACCGGTGAAATACCTCGTAGGCCCCTATAAACCGGCATCTCGTATCTTCTGAGCTCGTATTAACGAGAGTCGACTGTATGCAGATTTGGAACATTCTGTTTGAGACACAACCACCCCCCCTCCTTCTCTGCTGAGCCCCCAAAGAAGTGATTGCTGCAAGTGTTGTGTTGTTGTGAAGAGGAATGAATGTGTTTTCATTGTAATTCGCCATGATGTGAACGAGTCACAATTAACCGAAATACATGTACCTGTAGGTGATGAAAACATTTTTGTAGGCCTTACATTTCGACCCTAGCAGAGTCTGTCTCGAAGGCTAGATGGTAAAGGGCTTAAATATCTCACCTCATTTGGAGAGCTTGGAGATACTGACTATCAGTGGTTGATGAACGTTTTTTCTTTTGCTTACTGTATGTCTTCAGTGTTCATTTTTAGTTGTAGTAATCTCCAAAATGAAGAGTGTATTAATAATAGAATATGAGCATTGGCAATTTATGTGTAGCGTTGTAACTGGATTAATAAATCCATTGAATTTTAATACTCATGCTTGTCTTAATTTTCATGGATAAACACAGAGGAATAGTCTGTTTTATTAATTTATTTCTATATTCCATACTGCAGGATCACCATGAAGAGGACTTCTTCCTGTACATTGCCTACAGTGATGAGAGTGTATATGGAGCTTAGATAAGATGTCATCTTCAAACTGTTACCAAAACATCTTCTTCTTCAAAGGCTCTTGTAACTTTAACAACCCTGTTTGTCAATCCTCCAAAAAATCTGAATTATTTACACATTTTATTTTCTCAATGTCACATTAATTGTTCTTCTTCACCACAAACTCGTACTGTACAGAGAAGAACTTTTCCATTTGTAAAAGATATTACACTTTCTCTAATGAATGTTGGACACTACAATGCTCCTAAGTACATGTCATTATGATACGACTGACTGAATACAGACCACATTATGTTACATGGAGTTACTCAGAAACATTCTTAATATTAACCATGGCACCTATACATCATTTAAGCAACAAATTACAAGTTCTTTCTTTATGGAAGGTATATTTGAGTCTTATCTGTATAGAATTTCATTCTTAAAAAACAATGTTTTTGTTATTTCAAATTCCTCATAATCTCTGTTGAGATTTCATAACTTTTTAATGTGTAACTTATTATTATTATTATTATTTTTTTTTTTTGGGGGGGAGGTGTTGAGAAAATGTTATTCTTGAATATATATATAAATTTCTAAACCTGTATTTTTTTCCACTTACACATCAACTTTCTTTATCTGGGGCTCAGAAAATTTGCTGTTATTAAAGAAGCATCTTTGGGGTTTATCAAATGTTTTTGAACCTCCTTTTACCAAGAAGGGTTGACTTGCCTGGAATTTTACACCTGGATAAAAACACAAATACCAATTTCTTATACCAGTTAAAAAAAAGTCTTATTTGCTTTCTCTGTCCAATTTATATTCTTCTTGCTGTGCCCAAATTTTCCACATTTTCCTTTCCCAGATTTGGGAGACCAGTGCCCCCCTTTTTTCCCCCTGGGTTGTTCGCCTTGAACTTCCTCTGAACTTCTCTGTCCTTGGTATAGATCAAATTATTTGGCAGAAGAAAATTTATCTTTCTATTGAGACTAACAATCTTCACCACAGCAAATCACCTGGGTTCTGTTTGTTAATTCAAGGCCTGACAGTTGTGCAAGTACAGAGTTATGATTCTTGATGGATATTTCCATTAATTGATAACTGCTCCAAATAATAATAATATCTAGTATTTAGTGCACTCTCCATAGTACACCATATCACAGCGTTTACACATAATAATCAAATCACATATGGAGTGGTTGACAGGAAGCTCAATTCACAATTAAATGTTAATACTGCTTTACTTCGGAATCTATTTCACTACATTATTGAAACTGAAAGTCAGCTCCAAAAAAAATTAGACACAAATGAAAAAAACATTGCGGAAAAGGAAATTAAAAGAAAGCTGACACAAATATTGCAACAATGCTAATTGTTCAGTTGATTCTGTTTAGTTATTCATATGTAAAATAAATATTAGAATGCTTGATACTTGTTAATTTAAATTTTATTAAATCTGTTTATTATTATTACAATATATTGTGTTTTAAAACCATGTGTTACATTGTCTTAAATCATGTAAATCTGCAAGTTGAACTTATCAAAGTATATATTTGTCCAATTTGGGCTAAAAGATACAATAGAATGTTTGCTTGGTATTAATGCATGTACATGTAGCACTTAAGGAAAACAATGGTTAAAATGCGTGCATTGTCTCAAATAGCTTTATACTTTGGACAAACACACCATCTCCAACCATCGCACTCATTTTGATGTATTGATGATGGGTGTTAATGGGTTGGTTTTTTTTACATTGTGTACTCAAAAATGTGTGTACAACAAGACAGGAGACTTTCATGCAGTCTTTCCAAAGGTGACAGCATTTCAATCAGGAAACATTTTGAGACGACAATGTTTTTGCACAAAACTTTTCACTGTATCAATTGTGCTTTTGAATTCCTGTTCAATACTTATATTGTTAATACAAAGCTGATTAGTAACCAAAGATATCCTATCCCTCTACTGATAATTGTAGACATTTAGTGAACTAGGATAAATGGTGATTTGATGCATTGCATGGTGGAGTATCCATATACATGTACCCCCCCCCCCAATGTATATTTGGTGGGTGGTATCATCGTACTATCTACTTTGAATCAACAGGAGCCGAAACATGTAGAGCTTCAAATAACCACTAGACAAGCTGGCAAGCCAGAGATTTAAAGCTGGCCCTGGGTTGCAATCTGTTCAATCCCGTCCACTGTCTAGCCTTTTTCAATTGTTGTTTTCTACCAACTTATTTTCCCTGTACTTCTCTTTTATTTGTGCAGCCTTTGAGTCTAATCGAGTTGGCTTTTAAGCTGCTCAAATAATTTTACCAACTTTGGCGTGCTGAATTGGGTGTGTTACCTGATTATTTCCCATACTATGTGGTAGGAGATAAAAAGCAGCACATGTTCTATCAGACTAAGGCAGTCTCCAAATTTCCCAATCCATTGAATGGCAGTAGATAAACAGCAGAACAAGCTATATTTATTAAGATCAATTCTACACAGCTAAGTACACGGAGATACCACATGGTCTTACTTTATACTGATTATTTAGGCGTGGGGGTAAAGGCACTCGTGAAAATTTGCACTTGTAAATAATTCCAAAATACATGTAATAGCTTTGCTTATTATGGTTTGATGTAATATGAGTGTAGTAGGTTATTAGTACAGTGTTTGGTATTATTTAAGTAGATGGTTGACCAACATTGTAACCATTACTACATTAAAATGAGTTAAACATAAATAAAGAAACAGACATGCTTGTTTAATACTTTATGCTCTAATTAAATAAGATATTGAAATTTATCGCTTCAAAGCACATATATGTGTGATTATCATCTGTAGTTAAATGTTATTTCTGGAGGTTGCCAGTTTTTTTCTTCATTGATCAACAAATTTTAATGCTTGCTTCTGGCAGGATGTTGGATGCTCCATCATGAGAGGGTGGTGTCGACCATGACTTAGGAAGAATGCCCATCTTCCCATAGGTTGGGTCCCAGATATATGATTACATTGTACCATGGAATTCTACCTCCATGGTTGTATTGGCTGCAAAGAAAGTCTATGAAACCATGGAGGTATATTTCTACCTCCATGAAGCGTAGCCTCTAACAGGTTGAAAACAATGATAAAACCCCATCGACCCCTACGACCTACGACCCCTCGACGTCCGTAATCGAAACGCGTCCCAATTCCAATTCATAAAACATCGCTTTACGGCCGAGTTAGTCTTGGTTCCAAGACCTTTGCATGGATCAATTCGAACAACAGAATTAGTCCACTATCCATCGTTGGTAGTTCGCACCGAAATGGATCAATTCAAACAACA
>CM021543.1:5066895-5079655 GCA_010994315.2 Pisaster ochraceus | reverse complement strand
AATATTTGCAAAGATATTTGCGATGTGCGATGTCCCTTCAGGGCCACCATAGTCATGACTGCGTTATAGTCCTCATACTGATATGAATAAAAGTTTTCCTTTTTACGGCAGCATTTTATGCAGCCTTAAACGATTTATATATTATTTATAAGAATATACTTTTCTGTGATTTCATATGGGGGGGGGCAAGAGGGGGGGGCAAGGGTTCTGAGCGGGGGGTGCAGGCCCCCTGCCCCCCCCTCTGGTGACGCCACTGCACAAGCCTGCAAAAATATTACTGCACTAAAATAGAAATGAAACATTGAAATAAACAGTTGTCTATCTTATTTACACATGGCGATTTTCGCCACATTATAGTTCTTGTTTAAAATTCTCCAACCGTCCAAAATGCTTCATGCCGAGGGACAAAACATTCAACAAGAGTGCTCAGACAGGAACAACGAGACAAATAGCTGAATCCTGGCAAAATACCGAAGGAAAAGTGGGAGCGACATAACTCCCGTGGCAGCAGCCCAACAGCGCCTGTAGCAACCAATAAACTACACCCGCAGCAACCAATGTACTATACCCGTAGCAACCAATGTACTATACGCATAGCAACCAATGTACTATAGCCACAACAACCACTGTACTATATACAAAGTAAACAATGTATTATAACCATAGCAACCGCTGTACTATAGAACCCTTGCATATGTCGTTATAATCCAAACAATCCCAATGGGTAAAACGTCTCGTTCTCTAAAAAATATTGTTAAAAAAAAAATAATAATGAGTAAAATCTTCAGTCAACTTCTTTTTACACGGTTAATGAAACCAAATGAACATAATGAACTTAAATAATAAAAAGTAGTGACTGTTTGATTGCTGGTGAAGGAATAAGGAGCGTCGTCTCTCCAAATTAACTTGAATGAGCTGGTATTTAATTTAACAACATTTTAGAGTGTCCTGGTTAAAAAACCAACCGTTTGATTGCTGCGAATTTGACAACCGTGGCAAAACCTTATCTCAATACAGGTTTAAGGCTCATTTTCTGGCACTAAATTCACCATTCCCTCTATCCCCTGTAATCATAACATTGTCAACAGGTGGTCCATTTAACTTCAAATCTCACTCCCATTTCTTGTAAAACACACCACACACATTCCTATTAGGCTATGCCCCCAGGAGACTGACCATTACTCCCCTGCTGACCATTACCTCATCCAAACTTATTATAGGAAATGATGTCACTAATCTTATGTATTTTCTCTGTGACATCATTGCTAAATCTAGATCTACCCCACCTCCAGGCATAAGCTCCCCCAAATTCTCCTTTCAAAGTGTTCTTATTCGGACTCTCATTCTTGAGTGCTCTGACTTGCTCCAAACTCCAGAGACTCGCCTCTCACATATCTACAAACTAGATTTGTTGTACCTGTTGTTTCAATCGTTAGATAAGTCAAATAAAATATTAAAGTTTGACCTAAACGTTTGTTTCCTGTTCAATAATTTATACTGTTCAACGACGTCGACACTCGCCCTCTGCTTGGCACACGCTCATCATAACATTTGTTAAAATAGTTAACCAGGAAAGCCAAGGACGACATCAATTCCCTGCACAGGTTTATGGAGGTTGATTTATGATGGAATTAGTTTCACCTTTAAAACGTCAGTGGCCTATGCTGAATTACCGCTTGGCTTTTAAAAAAGAGAGATCTTTTTCCAGTAGAATTGTTTGGTTGTCAGCCGGCTCCCCAAGGCTGACTAATGCACGTACAGTCGTTGCCTGTCCATAATTCGTCATCGTTTTTTACGAAGAAATTGGCAAGTAAAAAAATTCACGTTTTAAACATTTTTTTCTTCTTTTTTTTTACCTTCAAAATTATTGTAAATCATCCTGAAATACTGTTTGATCAACATCATGCTATGTTTCTTATTTGAATTAATTGATAAGTGGACATTCATCTCAATAATTGCATTTTTCGTTTTCATGGAGAAATGGGCATCTTACTGGCTTGAGGTTGAACCTATTTGTGACGTGCCCGCCCTTCACATATTTAATTAAAACAGTTTTTTTTGTAACCCAACATAATTCACAAAAGGAGGTTTCGTATTTTTCAGGTTCAATGAGACGGGTATGTTTGACAGTAATTTTAGTAACCCAACGTTTAGGTAATAAATATTATACCGAGTAATAAACCACAAGGGAGCTGACTGGAATATTGTTTTTATGAATTTTGGGTTGAACAAAGAACAATTGAATGGGGCGGGATTTGAACCTTGGACTTCCGGATTCAAGGTCTTATGAAGTGGTATTTTTACATTTCACATTTTATTTTCGGGGCTTAATGTATGATTTGAGATTCATAATTAATAACACTTTTTTTTTATGAGCTTGGTATGAGTTATTTACTTTGAATCAATTCCTCAAAATTTGTATTATCCATTTCGGTGTCGCCTAGGGCCGGGTATGCTTTCGTGACGTAGAACGAGTTACCGAGCGACAATGCACACGCAGTGACACTGCACATTCCTAACCGTTTTAGGGGCGCGGATTTCACCGCTATTGTTAGTTATTATAAAAGACTCCTATAAGTTGTGAACTAAAAAAACCTGCATTATAGCTTAATAAGTGAAAAGTACTTATACTGGATAAGCTGCCATTTCAAAGGCCCTCTAACGTGCCGGCACCAACTAGTCTCAATGCAAAATTAACATCTATTAAATATCCTATAGGTTTCAGAATTAAATAAATCGCTTTTGTTTGGCTTTTCTTTTAACAGCTCGAATTACCATCACGAATTAAAACGGACGCATCTTTCTCGTCCGTCATTTGCAGTTACTTGAGTGCGGGAGAAGACACAGTAAAGGATGCGTCTTGAGTGTAACTAAACTTATCCATATACACTGTATTATGTTTTGTGTTTCGCTTTTATTGTACCTATTGACTAGAAAAGTTAAAACACTCTTGCTATTAACTCTGAAAAGAAACAAAGAAAATAAACCTGTTTATATAAGTCTGTTTACTTGCTCCTGGTCATATTCAGTCATTTATGCTAAACACACCCAATTTTACCTGAGTTACGGTAAAGGTTCATTGGTTCATGATGACGTGTTTCACCAAACTCTCTACTTGATTAATGAACCTTCACTTCCCACTTAAGAATAATTCTTTGTCAACTCAAGGTTGGGTGACCTGTCGATCAGGTGCAATGGACCATGGAACTGTAGTTTGTTCAGTGCTATCTTTGGTGGTTTTACAGGTATAAATAAGCTACTGCAATGTCTGTCTGTTGTAACGGGATGCTTGATGCTTCGATTTGGTAGAGAAAAACAAATGCTCAAAACCTCGTCACTATGTACAGGCCTTCTAACCCACCCGTTCACATGGTAAGTGTTTTAACAGTGGACAGATGCTACCATTAAACTCCGAATAATGTTTTGTTGTACGTCCGAGGCAAGAATGTGAATAAACCATAACACACCGTGTACTTTCAAATGGTGATTTTTAATCACCGTCTTCGTTTTTTGATACATTTGACTTTACGGGACATTCTTTAGGTGCAGAGCCAGGATTTGTTTCAGCCGGGGCACACCTAATTTTTTCAAACATTGACCAACGCATCACAGTTCCATTGGTTTATGCCACATGCCTACATAAGGTTTTATCCTTGTCGGCTGGACGACGATGCATAAGTTAACTGCAGTAACATCGATTCTACAGAGCTATACAATCTAAATGGTAACGGAGGCATTTTAAACATTAGTTTTACCTTACAATCCCGGCCAAAATGCTTGGGACAGGTGACTCTCCCGTTCCCCCGCTCCTAAGCTCAATGTTGTTAGGAGCGCAGACCGCGCAAGAGAGCCAACATTGAACGGGGTCGGGGGAGGGGCCGGGCCCAAACGAGATATGCCCGGGATTGTAGTTGACATTTTGCCGTGTTTTGCCTTTTTCCCTTGGCGAAAATAAGGGGGTGAGGGCGCACCGATGGCCTCTTCCTTAAACGTTTATTTGTTTATTGAAACAAATGCCTGAACGAAAGTCAGTTACATCGCCGAGATCTCACGTATTTCGTCAGCATGGCATTGTTTAAGGCTTCACTTTGACGTTAAGCCCATCTCAAAATTAAGTCTCTTAATCAAACTAAATGATTGTATAAACCAATGTACAGGACTTACGTTAAATCCTCTCAGTATTTTGCTAACCATTAACGTGCCCTCTTCAAAACATGCTTTAGTGATTTCATATCTTCATTTTGTTCTCAAATTTCTAAGCTTCCTAAATATTTTGTATTTGAACATCCTGCTTTAATCGGAAAGGAAAGTCAATTAGGGTGATGGATATAAGAAACATATGATATTGGTTACAATTACTTCAAAATGACACAAAGAATATCTGTTTATCCTTCGTAGTGCAGGAATGAAACATGAATCTTAAGTAATTCGATCCATGACGACATCGCAAGGACTTTTTAACTTATGTTTTGAATAATTGTGATTTTAGCTACAATTTTTCTATATGTGACTTGAAATTGGGTCACGTTCGTAAAATTAGTAACAAGCTATGATCTACAAAATAGTGAAAATATTTGATTTAGTTTAATTTGATACTGATGATGCCATAATGAAACAATGTGTTTAAGAGTATAAAGGTAAGTTCAAGCACAAACTGCACAACTTGTTCTGTGAAAATGTAAAGTTTAGTTTTATCCGCTAACAAAACCAAGGGTTAAGATGTAAATCCACAAGTCACATTGGTTACTTTTTTTCATTATAACCGAATTGGTTGTTGACCTCCAACAATATTGTATACGTCATTGTAACTTTGGATAAGTGTCGGCGTAAATAATGACACTCGTAATGATCTAAAGTATGCCGCAACATAACAACATTATGTCATATCCGTCTCAAAAAATAGTTGCAGATTATCTAGACAAGTCGACCTCTCAACGGGAGAACTACAAAACAATCTGGAAACATTTCAGCAAAAGGTCTATAACATTTGATCGAACTATTGCATTACAAGGAATGGTGCACGTTGTTTCCGTTTTTGGGTCTTCATTTTACCTTTCAATTGGACCGGAAATTACATGTATTCCGTGCGTCACAAGGGTCCAGACGGAGTCGCTTGACCAAGTCGTCTCTAAAAATTGGCTTTCCACATAATTTTTTTTTACGAAACAGGTAAAACTGATGCAATAGTGACGCCATGTTTTCACCTAGCTCACTAATTATGCTACAACTATGGTATGTATTTTGTACCTATCGGAAACTGTTAAGTATAAAGCCCGGTTCATACTTCCTGCGAACGCGAATGCGAAGCGAATATTGACGTCACAAATTCGCAACGAATAATTCGCAGCAGTTGAAATGTGCTCAACTCTTGCGAAACATTTGCTGCGAAAACGGCCCTGTGACGTCAAAATTTGCTTCGCATTCGCATTCGCAGGAAGTATGAACCGGGCTTAAGACTATCTGATAACAAAATCCGTGTACAAAACTAATGGAAGTAGGGTCGTTAAGAAAAATAATATGTAAGAAATAACAATATGGACGAAAATAGTATGTGATACGGTTTCGGATTCAGCAAAACAATGTTAATGTTAAATAATTATACGAGACTGAATTGAGTTGTGTTTATGCCTTCAGGTTGGAGATACTGTCTATGAGTATACACATCCATCAGGTGCACATGGAACACGTCGATTCCACTGGCCCCGTCTTGGAGCGGAAGAAGACTTTATGTACATTCCTGAAGATGATCGTAGAGGGCGCTGGTATACGCCAAGATACCTCTCTGACAATCAACGTGTGCTTCATGTCCTCGTGATTTTTATTTTACTTGTCGTCGTTCTAGCTGTTCTCACAGGAGTGTTGGTTCCATTGATATACCTTAGTTGTAAGTATCAACATATAATTCGGTGAAGATAAAATAGTTGGACTTTCGATTCATGAACAGGTCAAAGAATGTACTTTTTGACATGAGATGTGAATATTTACTTGACGGTTATCTGGCGGCCACTACATGACTTTATTCCCCGTCAACCACCTCCACCAAACAAACCTGAACAAACTTTGACAAAATGATGCTATTTCAAAACGAAAATCAAACCAAAACTATCGCACATTGACAATGCACAAAGTACACGTAACATGCGAATTTGTGTGTAGGCCTACATGGATGTTGGAGATAAGAAAGTCGGGATTTCAACAATTACACTTTTTTTTTTTTTACGATACTACTTATCAATAGCGGATTTCTTTTCGTACAATATCTTAAACGAAAGATATAATTTTCATCGAATTTATTAACGTAGCTTAATTTAAAAAAAAATATTTGGGTCCAATCCAAAAACCTTACCAGGATCTTTATCAAAAAGAAGAAATTTTAAAATTTTCAAAAGAAGAAGTGAAGATTTTAGGAATATTTTGAAATACTTTTTTGAAAATATTTTATGTAAAAGGAAACATTTTAGTAAGGCTGTGTTACAAATGTCTAAATCGCCAGTACATTAATTGGGAAGGACGCCAAATTCACTCATGGATGCCCTTCCTTTTTTTTCATGTTGACCATTAGGTAAAATGCACCTAATATGTCAGCCACTGAAATGTAGTTTTAAGCACGAGAGCCAAGGCAATTTAAATTGTATACTTATGCATATAGACAACAATAAACGAAATCAATCATACAGTCAATCATACAGTCAATCACAATCATTCAATCAATCAATCAATCAATCGGTCAGTCGGTCGGTCGGTCGAACTATCGATCGATCGATCAATTAATCAGTCATTAAATCAATCAGGAACTGGGGAAACGTTTTGTCATTTTTGTAAAATTATTTTAGATTTGGGGCAGTGTATAAACCTACAGAGTTTGGGACTGGCCATCAGAAATGCCCTTTCACCTGATTTGTTTAGACATTTACTGTTAGGAATTTGTAGTGTTAGGTGATTAGAGGATCTGAGTGAATAACGTGTGCATTCTCTGATCTGAATAAGATCACAAACATATGGAGGGCATAAATTGTACAAAGCTTTAAAACAAACAAGAGTACCTTGTATCTAAATCACTTACGGTGTGTGGGTGTTGAGGCGGGGACAAGTCTTCTGAGTGTTTATGCCCGTGTTTCTTTTTTTTTCACCAAAATCGTTTTGAACAAGTTACACATAACCCAATTATCGAGCAAAGAATTAGCTTTGGGCGCAATTTTCTTGCATCCTTGTGCAAGACTGCAATTTGACATCGTGAACAACAGTGAATTCGAAGAAATCAGAGCATACTGATCGAAACGTTGAGTCGTTAACCACTGGTTCTTTTCAGAACCTACACTACTCAAAAGAGATTTCCACATGGTGTTACCGCAAGCCTTACTTAACAGTGAATTCATTAAGCAAACTGTGTTCCTTTTTCTCACAGCACAACCGACCTTCGGAGAAAAAGCTGGTAAGTTATTACTCAATAGTGTTTTGTAGTAACAACTGTATTAAACTGTTTTTACGACATCACTTAAATATGGCTGCTGCCCAATGTATGAGGATTAATTTCATACGGTGGTAGTTCAGGCGTCTGATGCGTAACAGGCGGCAGGTCTTTTGATGCTCTCGTGTTCATGTTCATAGAAGTTGTGCTTATATAAATATCCAATCAATCGTCATTGGTCTTGTATTATGTGAGGTGCCTGCCTTGTGAATTTGTTAATGAAGAAAATAAACTACTGTAAGTGATCAAGAGTTGACCTTGACCAAATACTATTGCTAAATTGATTCAACCCGTACTTTGTTTGCAAGAAACTAGAAAATACAATTTATATTTCTTTTGATTCTCTTGCAGCTGAGACCATTGAAACTGGTAAGTACAGACAAGCTCTTTACAGGCTGATATTATTGTGACGCTAAAATGATTTATTGCTTTCTTTCATTGGTAAAACGGTCAAGTGATCAAAATGAAAAAGGCCACAACTCCCAAACTATTTGGTCGATATTTACAAAACCTGTCAACTTAAACCTTGACGCAACCCTATGATTTGGACATGGCCATACAATCTGGCCAATGGTCATCTGGCGGTCAGTAGTGGTCATTTAATTATGCTTCATTGGCTCGAGCTACATTTGGGGCTTGCATAAATTTTGGCCAGTGGCCATCTATTGAGTAAAAATGACGGGTTGTTTAAAACCCGTTTAGTTTATTTCTTATATCTCGTGTTCATAAAGTTTTGTCAATGGTTATTTAGTGGTCAGTAGTCATCCACTTAGTTTTTACAATATGCTTCTTCTCCCACAATTTAGTTGATTGCCTCTTGGTCCAATGCTCAATGGCTCGAGCCCGGATTTTGGCCAGCGGTCACCTATCGGGCAGCAGGGGCCATTAAAAAACAAACAAAATTAGGGATTTCGTTTTCACCTTTAAAATTTGTATTAAAGGCTGATATTTGAGCTTATTTGTGAAGCACATAATTATAATAATACATAATGAACCATTTGAAAGTTATTAGTTCAAATGTAGTTTCTCCCATTTGTTATCACACACTGAAATTAATGCAAAATTTGTATTGGTATAATTTGATCTACGGACATTCTGAAAATTTTGAAAATCATTTCAATCTCTAATAAGTGGGCGTGAGAGGAGCATCACGCAAAAGGCACAATCCAACTCAACCATCCTTACGGGTCTCGCCCTGTATTGTTCAACATAATTTGTCGCTTTTCAAAAAAAAAAGTCTGCTTAGTGGGGTACAATTTATCTTTTGCAATTGGCTTTTGGTGCATATTGGATTGTTCTGTTGTTGTCAGATTCCCATAAGGTCCAGTATGTGTGTACATCCCCTCATGTACATAAACAGTTAATAAACAGTGAAAGCATACCAAAATGCACCCAAAAACATTTTCGTATGATACAATTAATAGTAAGCCTACGTGAAAAGTATAGGTTGAAATCAAGTTCAGTGAGCCGACTTAAAACACCGATGAGTAATTTCATTCTACTCCCATCCTAAGTAATGCAAACTTCACAGCACCTACTGCGAATAAACCAAACAATTACATATCCTTTTCAAGGTTAAAAATTTGAATGTGAATAGTTCAGAACCGAAATAAGGATTCGTCACAAGGTCGTTGGCACAGAACTACAGTATTGTTTAGGATCCAGTAGAACTTGTTGGAATGCAGATAAACTATAATTATGATCATTTTGAAACATGGCAAAGACCGCAACTAAACATGTCTTCTTACGGTTGGTATAAACCGAAAGGCACACTCTTGTCCTTGTTACGATTTAGTTGTCGTTTCAATGTCATTATTATATATCACAAAGGGTGCTACCTACGTCAACTAGGATTAATAGGTTCTTTTACGTGCAGACTTGTGGCCAATGGACCAAAGTATTGTAACAAATCAGGCGTAATAGCAGATATGGGGGCCACAAATCGTAACTACATGAACATGGCGCCAACACGCTTTGCACACTGCACAATTAAACGAACGGTTATATAGTGTCATTTGTGATTTTCTTTTTATACGAAGGAATAAATCATTATGAAAATGAATCTTTACCGATTGTTAATCCGTTTGCAGGTATTTATGTGCTTTTGTCGTGAAAATGATTTTTGACTGATATGATCGTAAATAAACACGTCACGTTATAGAATTAAGTCAAAGAATTAGACATATAATAATCCTTTAGTGTATTCGTAATCTTTTTGTATTACCTCTACTGAGTGCTAATCAGATTTTATTAATTGTATTATATTAAAGTTTTTATTTCAATTTTCCATGGCATCATGGTGTGAATGCTCGTGTTAGTTTACATTCATAAGGTACATTCTTGCATTGTGTTTATTTGGATTCGATGTAGAGTTTGTGGGTGGAAATGTGACGTTCGACAACGAATACCTACCAGCGTACAACGACCACACTTCAGCTGAATATCAAAACCTCGTCAAAACGTTTATCTCAGAGGTAGGCCTATGTTTCATTGTAAGTTATTACCAGATCCCATTAGGGGTCAGGTAAGAACACTTTGTAGGGCGACACAAAGTTATGGGAGTTGCACATATAGCTTTATGTAAGGGGTGTTCATTTCCAGGTCAGCGGTTTCAGCCAAGCCAAAAAGGGCCTTCACCTCGTTTGGACAATTCGTTTGCGAATTCTTGACAAAATGGTTGGGTAAACAACTTTCGTTAACAAAACTACACTATAATTTAAAACACCTATGGCCCACCGCAGGGTATTCAATGTACTTATTTGAAGAACTTTCCATTGCGAAAATCAATGTCCTTTGGTTGAAGTTAACTGGTCTTTTGCTGAATGGCGTTTTTCCTTGACACCTCATGGTGTCTTTACTTAACAGCTTGCTTTTTGCTATCTCTGTCCGTTGATCCCCCATTTGACTGTAGATGTTACCGATTGACTGAAAATAAGTTGATAGATGGATCTGAGATTTAAAGAATAGCTGTCATTCCATAAAGAGAAAACCGAACGCATTTCATTTCACATACCTAAAATAAGAGATGTTGTGGAATATCTTTTTCATTTTCATGTTTGATCAAAATGGGATCAATTTAAATGTTACCTCAGTTTTAGTAATGATGTGGGGATACATGTGTCAATTGCCTATCGATGGCCCTAATTACAGGCATCGTTAATGTAGAGACACGGGAAGGAGGCCAGTCCTCTATTTAAAAAGGACGAGCATTCACCAGAATACAATAAATACAAAATCCACCTGATGACGTCAAAAATATAAAAGAATCTCCTGTACTGATTCAATACTTCCAATCAATACAATACACAATACACAATACACAGCACAGCCGTTTATTATAAAGGGCGAAAGGTCAACACGACACGAGGCTGGCCACACACAAGTTTACAATGATTAAATCAGCCCTACAAATTACACTATTTCTGTCATAAAAAGATAATTAAATACAAAACAATACTTACAGATATAGCTCTATGACATTATCCCTCCCTAATGAAAAGTATTTGGAGCATGGCCAGAGCCATGCTCCCTACAAAATATAGAGAAATGCCTACAGAAAATAAATGTGCTCTCTCTTGCTCGAAGCTAAAATGGAAAAAGAGAGTGAGCCCAAAGGTCGTGAGTCCAAACTTAACTTTTTATGATAAATAATATGCTAATGAAAAATTTGATCAAACACTTGGGTTCCCTACATTAATAGTGATAATTATGATGATAACACCACTGATTCAAGTTGTTACCCGAAAATGCATCGTTAATATTAATTGTGATCTGCTGTGTAAATTTGACAGATGGATTTGATATACAAGAGTAGTTCACTCGACGACGTGTATGTTGAAACAGTGGTCCACGATGTAAGGTAAGAGTTAGAAGTCATGCAATTTATGATCAGTTAAAAAATAATGTGATTTACCAACCTATGCGAAATCGTTGAAAGTGACTTTGCGTTTTTAACCTGACATTTTATGTCTCAAACCAAAAACGACGAAGTAATACTTACAAAACTTCTAGTTGTTACACATGACACCGGGAAGAAGTGAGTTGCGAATACAGCCAGAAAGACAGGATGAAGGCTAAACTCTCTCGTACTTATTATTGATATTATAACACACCTCTTGCTAGTTCTGTATTCTGGTTGGCTGAAACACGGTCACGTGTAGGCTAGTGCATGAGATTTGCACAACCATGAACTAGACATCGCACGCGCGTAGTTTGGGGGAAATAGTTCCCGAAGCGGGCAATAGTCTTTCAATTGTTGACTGGTTACAGCGCCCTCAAGAGGTTTGCCAGGCTCATCTTCACATGAAAAATGGCGGCGTCTAGATCGTCGGATCACGTTACTCTTGTCTTCACATGAATTTTTGACTGGCATTTCATATTTTGGACCGACGTGTGTTATAAACACATATGAACTGTCATGATTCGGTCACTAGAGCACGTCTATCCCCTCGGGCCTGTGAGTGACCAGAAGAGGGACCTATTTGCCTCTTCTGGTCACTCACAGTCCCTGGGGGAATAGACGTGCTCTAGTGACCTCATTGCCAGTCCATATGTGTATAATAGTTCATCCCACGTGACCGTATTTCAGCCAACCAGAATACAGAGCTAGCAAGAGGTGTGTTATAAATTCAAATGATCCAACAATAGCCAAACTATTTACGATTTCATATTACCAAAAACACTGAATCTTCTGAGATATACAAAGAAATCAAACAAGGACACAGCCAGTGTACCAAGAAGAAGAAGAAGCAATGTTACTATAACTGAACTTCACAATTTCATTAAAGTTTTGCTGGATCGTTACAGGTACAAATGTGACTCAAAAAGAAGCTGTAATCGGGATCTCGAAACTTTGACATGAGAAATCGAAATATCAAAGTTTGCCACTGTGTAAAGGGCAAAGTTGCAAATACAATAATAATTGACGCCACTGGCTAATATTTTATGTTATATAAACCACCACAGTTATTTTATGATTTGACAATATTTGGAACATTTGGTACTGTTCCATATTCGTTGATGGTGCATGGGGATATTCCTGTTCAAGTGCTTTCGTTTTTGGCATGATCCTTTTAGTTTCTCTGCATTGTCAAGTTTTTCCGTCCACAAAAAAAAAACCGCGGGGTGTTAAAATTGATACCATGGGTGTTGTCGCATATAAAACAGCTGCAGGCAGCTGAGGCAGTTCAAGTGCAGAGCTACTTAGCACAGGATTGAAGACGGAACGGTGCAGTCACACAACAAAGGACTGAAGCAGGAGTCAGTAGGTAGGCACCAGCGGGGCTGACGGCG
>CM021543.1:5001286-5023113 GCA_010994315.2 Pisaster ochraceus | reverse complement strand
TATGCATGTGTAACCGACGCCATGTTTAGTGCATACAAACAGTCCTACACTTCAGTCAGTAAAAAATTGGTACAAAAATAAATACCTCAAGGTTTAGGCTGTCCACAGTACATAAATTGCACCGAAAGTTCGCCACAGTTAAAATAGATGATAATGCACATAAACTGAAGTCCAAAGAAGCGGATGTCGAACACGCATGGTGATAAAAAAGGATTTAAAATACTCAAAAAGTGACCGTCTAAAAAATGGCAGCTCAACTCCAAGAGAGCTTTAACGGGTCCCAATGTTCATATACGCGCACGGCTTGCAAAGTATACTGTTGTGTTGTGTAGTTTTGTAGGAAATTTAATAATAACCCGAAATTAGCCATAAATTTAGCAAATCTGGGAAAAAATTTGAAAGAAGCTGATTACAACTGATAATGGTAGGTATGGGCGTCAATATTGAAAACAAAGTAAGTACCGATAGGGGGTGGGGAAATTGTTTTTTTCAGGGGGCCAAATTTTGTTCAAAGTATGTCGTGTTTGATATCAAATAAAAGAAAATTGAATTTTAAGTACTGAAAGTGATGTATATTTTGTCATTTTATCATTTTGTAAAAAGTTGCACGTGATTGAAGACGTGGTGCTAGTTAAAAAGGAATCGGCAGGCAATTTAATTTTGTTCAATGTATATTGTGTTGTAGAGTCTTTGTAGAGATGGGAATCAGTGGGACTAAAACTGAATTAGTCCCGAGGACATCATTCTATGCACATGATACAAATATACATGTCTTAAAGACACGAATGATCCACAGGACATGAAACGGGGGGGGGGGATTAATTACCCTGTAATATGATCCCACTGCCTCACATTACAGAAGTTTTTGTCGTTTATTTCTTAAAATAATAACAACAATATTAATAATAATAATGGGTTCTTATATAGCGTTTTATCATACCCATAGGGGCGTATCAAAGCGCTCAGCAAGGTATGTGGACCTACATTGTGAAGTACGAGACCTATTCCTTTACAGCACCATGTAATGGTTTACAAGGTGCTATGGCAAAATATGCTGCCGATCAGACCAAGAACACCGGGGCAAACCCCTTCTCTTTACGATAAGTGCAGTGGGTTCTTTTACATGCATTAGACAACACATGGGACCTACAGCTCCACGTCCCATCCGAGGGACACAGCAATAGTGGTTAAGTGTCTTGCTTAAGGACACAGGAATGTCACGACAACATAAAGTAGATTCCACTTCCAAAAAGCAAAAGCTGTCTGTAACTGCAGTGCCTTTTAAGAGCGACGGGAACAAGCAACAGAGGGGGAAAGCAACCCTCATAGAATCTGCTTTGGGCTTTCTTGAACTTGGCGACTTCACCAACACAAAATCTAGACTCCAGGAGGCTTTACAGGCAGTCCAAGACAACGACAAAAGCTTATCAAAGTAGACGACCGCTCATCCCTGGGTTGGGCCACAGTAAAAAAATATGTGGCCGATGACTTGGCAGACAACTCGCACGACGAAAAAAAGACTAATAAAAGCTGAGAAAATGGCCGCCAACAAAACATCTAACGCAGCAAAGAAATCCAGAAACCAGTCTAGATTCCGTGAAAACCGCGGGATCAGCCTTCCAACTGCTGCGACTTATCAGCGGCCATAGTAACTATTATTTTCGTCTCCCATACTTCACCATGCCCGCCGTCAACATCGACCGTAGGGTGTGCTTCCAGTGCGGCATCACAGGCCATGTCCGCACCAATTGCCCGCCCCTCAGAGCCCTACGAACAAGTCAACAGTGGCTCGGACCTGCCACTGCCGGACCTTCATCTACATAGAGACTTGGAAGCCTCGGAGATTGACCAAGCTCATACAGCCACAATGACGGTTAAAGGTCCCTGCTTGCCTTTTGGGAACAAGAATTGTATAATCCAGGTTGATTCCGTCCTCTACTGTTGCAATCGGAAATGGTTTAGACTTGTCTTGGACCTTCGTCATCCGAACCAGCATATTTTATTAACTAAATTCAAATACGAAGACCTAAAGCATATTTCCCAGGTCCTCGAACCACATCAGTTTAAGTAATATCTTTTGACTTTGAGTCCGGATATCATCATATTGAAATAGTTCCCCTTCACCAACAATACCTGGGTTTTTCTTGGACCCTGTTATTTTGGACCCATGACAATTGTGTTAAATACTATGTTTTCACGTTTCTCCCATTTGGGCTCAGTGGTGCGTGCTATATATCTTTACCAAAGTTATAAGACCATTAGTTTATCATTGGCAATTTATCATTAAATTATAACATTGTTATTATTGGAAAACTGGGCGAAATCCACAACCGGAATCCACACCTTTCCTGCTGCTCCGTACCATCTGAGCCTCTATATCACACATCTATCTGCGACGTCTGGAGTGAAAACTGCTGCAGACTCTTTTGCAAGCGTCAAGTGGGTCCATAATCTAGCCGAGCTACCATCGGAAGATCCCTTGTTCGAGTTAGCATTACAAGGTTACAAACGACTCCACGCTACACCAGTCAAGATAAAGGACCCATAACACCAGACATTACACAAGTTACTGGGCATCCAACAGCAACACTGGCTGATCTTCGAACAATTTTCATTTGTTTCATCAGCTACGCGAAATTTTGGAGGTTTGACGACATCAGATCGTCTTGTATTGCATTTAAAAAAATCTAAAACTGACCAGCTATGTCAAGGCGACCAAGTAACAATAGCCACGACACACAAACCAACGTGTCCAGTCACTAGTCGCAGAGCGATATATCCAGCTAATTCTGACTTGCCTGTAATACGCAAACTGACATCTTCAAACAGGGGACTGGAACCCACACAACCTAACTTAAGTTATACCAGAACACGCGAAATTGTCCTTCAAGCATTGCGGCCATTGGTTCCTGACATCGGGCAATACGGACTCCACAGTCTCCGATCAGGCGGAGCAACGACTTCAAACAATTAACATATTCCACCCATTCTAAGCTCCCGTCACTGCAGATGGAGAACAGAAAAGGCTCGAAATGCCTACATCAAACCAAGTCCCGATTCTACTCTGATAGTACCCAATAATCTCGGAATATGAAACCGATTGCTACTCTCTGATAAGTTTTGGATTGAATTTTGATAAGAGTTTGAACGATTTTTGAAAAGAATTTGATTGTATTTTGATAAGAATTTGAATTAATTTCGATAATGTGAACGAATAAAGCAGGCAAATCAAAAAATCATGTACATCTATATTGCAATTAATATTGTTTGCCTGTTTTGTTAAATTAGCCTAAGGTAGATATAGAAAAGAAATACATTCTCCGACGTAGGAACGTAGTATAGGAAGAAAGTGTAATCTCATGTAAGTCCTTCAGTGTTGGTGATAGACTCCGGTAGAATTCCAATCAAACTTCATTCTATTCGTTTAATTTTATAATTCTTTGCTTTGACGTTATACGTAATAGCAACCAAACAAACACGCTCTGATGACGTTGTCGTAACGTTTTTATAAGTTGTCACAAGGTCACTGGTAACGTGTGTTAAACGTACCAACAATTGGGTTGTTGCGTTCTTACGTTAGGAAGACGTATTATAAGGGAGTCGACAAAATTTCATTGTTACGTTACATTAAAAACGTTCCTTACACCAAAGTTTGACTTCATTACAAAGTTGTGAGAACATCAAATTGTTATTTTATGCACATAATTTGAGTAGCGCGCCCTCGGCTACTGCTGGTTGCTATGCTCATTGGCAGCGCCTACAAGATGTGCGTTCTTCATTGTTTCGTCATCGCTTTACCCTCTAAGATGGCGGCCTGATCGATCACATCAATCATCAATGCATCTAATTAAGCACTTGCATCAGGTGCAGCTGACATTGCGCACTCCGTATAGTTTCCTTCACTGTTTTCTATCAGTTTCGGTTCTTGATGTTGAGGTCCGTGGCTTTCAGGTCATTATTTCGTCTTTTGAGCTATCTTGCTCTTTGACCGCCTCTTGGCAGCTTGTGATGACGTATACATTCCATAAAGCGCTTGCTTGGCTGGTGTTTCATCGTGCAGTTTGAGGAGATGGTCTGTCCATCTCGGGCGTATTTTGGCGATTAGGACATCCAAGGTTTCTCGTTTGTTTTCCTTTTTCATGTAGCACTTTGTTTTACACTTTTTGGGGCCACTGAAGGCCAGGGATTGAACGCAGGAGCTTCATGTAAAAGGGCTTGGGACCAAGACAGTAAATGGGCAGAGTAGTCGGTGGTGCCGCTGGTGTTTGTACATTTAGTTGTCACAGTGCTTTCGCAAGGTAGATTGTGAAGAGATTGGGACTCAGGCAGTCTCCTTGAGGTACGCCAATGTTGGTTTTGAAGCAGGGCTTACCTAAGACTGTACCCACTCTGACTTGTATGCGGACTTCTCTGAGTATGATTGCCAAACGATGAAGTTCCATCCTGCTCCAGCATTTCTTAAAGGTCTTCGAAAAGAACTACATGTATACTCTTTTCACGGAATCGAATGCCTTTGACATGTCAAGAAGCAAAAGGTTGAGTTTGTAGCTATCAGCTGTGATGTCCTTTTTTGCTGGGATCTTTAAAGTGAACTGTGGTGCTTCTACCGTGTCGATAAGCGGCTTGGGAAGGCGGTACATGGTCATTTAGCTTGAACCAGAAGTAAAGGTCAAAGTTGGGTCATTCTTTTGAATGAAATGTCACAAGTGCTGTAGGGCTACAAGACAGCACAAACACAATGATTTATTTTGGCGCTTCCTGTTTGGACTGGAAGTAAATGTCAACGTGGGATCATCTTTCAAATAGAAATGTCACAAGTGCTGTAAGGTACAAGACAGCACAAACATTACGACTTAAGTTGATGACATCTAGTTCAGGAGATATGATTTTGTGAATTTTAGAGCTTCCTGTTTGGACTGGAAGTAAAGGTCAAAGTGGGGTCATCTTTTTGAATAAAATGTCACAAGGTTCTAAACTACCCGACAGCACAAAAATTACGACTCAAGAACATATGGGTTCAGGAGATATGATTTTTTTAAAGTATTAAGTATTGAACTACCGTAACTTGACACCTGAAGACGTCACAATGAAAAATACAGTTTTTTGTACTACCACATTTTACAAGATGGTATGAAACTCAACCGTAAACGTACGTAGGAATTGCAAACATTTTTTTCATACTAAATCGAATGGGATATACACTAATTATATAGATCCTCTCTCGGTTAGGATTCCAATATCAAGGTAATCTCCGGTGTATTGATGTGATGTTACAATCAGCAAGCTAGCCACTTGTCCGATTTGTCACTTAATCGTTAATTATTGTGGAATTACATTGTACTTTGATTTGGTTTTAATGGCCTGGATTAACTCTTAGTTAAAGCCTTTGTGTTTTCTAAACAATTTGTGTATTATGGGCAACTGAAATTGAACTTATTTTGAAAAGTTTTGTTTTTTGACCAACCAAATACTTACTTTCAGCGCCATGGTTTTTGTACACGCATACAAAACGATGATGTAATGGTGACTTCATCTAGCATTTTAGGCCATCGAATAGTTACATGTATACAGTATCCCACAAGTACACAATCGAAGTTTGACGGCCGAACGTACATTTTTGAGATATGGTGGTAAATTTACCCAGTCAGTTTCCTTTACGGTTTATTACTGGATAATTAATATTAAATCGCATCCCCTTAAGGTGATTCCTTGGCTGCCGCTTCCCAGGTTGTATCGTAAATTTGGGTGTGATCCCTGGCTACACGGCAGTTAACGGTTGCACCGGACTTCTGACTGGCACCCCCGAACATTGACTAATAGGGAGACCGCCAACATAGGGCTGGATAGCTCAGTTGGTAGAGCGCCGGTACGTCAATCCGGAGGTCGTTGGTCAAGTTCCGCTCAAGTCAATTTGTCTTTGTTCAAACCCAAACTATTTAAAATTTACCCAGTCAGTTTCCTTTACGGTTTATTACTTGTCATTATAACTAAGTAGACTAATTAATAAAGGTGAGCTAATTACATTAACAACAACTTCATGGTCCAAGCTTTGGTATGATATAGGATTTGACTCTTTCGTATTAAGCTATATGACTTTACGAAAGTATGACTTTACGAAAGAAAAAGGGGGAGCACAAATCCTATGGGATTTTGAAGGAAGAAAAGAAAAATAAGAACTAGACTTTAGGTGTTTGTCCATAGGACAAAAAAAAAGCTGTTCCGTTTTTGTTAAAACTTTGTTTATACGCTCCAGACCTTTAATAGTCTGGAGGAGAGCCTCCACATTATAAAGACCCTTTTTTTACTTCAAGTCTGACTAAAATACTAAACCTGGTCTTCATTCTAATACTGACTCTAAACCTGATAATAAACCTGACCCTGAACCTGACCCTAGCTTTTACCTTCATTCTCATTGAACTATGTGTTACAGGACCCTTATTCATACCTCACCCACCTGGTTCAGAAGTTGTAATTGTTAAATTTGAACTTCGCGTTTGGACCAGAAGAAATGTCAAATTGGGGTCGCGTTGTTGAATAAATTGTTAAATGTGGCATAAGATACAACAGGCCACAAAAATTATGGCTGGATAACATAAGGTTCAGAAAATGTTATTATTTACATGTGAACTTCCTGTTTGGACAGGAAGGAAAGGTAAAGGTAGAGTCACGTTTTTCAATACCATTTAAAATGTGTCACAGTTTACAAGACGGCGAAAAGATTATGACTTTATGATATTCCTTTCAGGAAATGTGATTTTTTTCTAATTTGAACTTCCTGGTTGTACCGGAAGATTAAGTCAAAGTGGGGTCATCTTTTAAAATGACATGTCGTTAGTCCTGCAATCTACAATGCAGCACAAACATTAAGACATTACGACACCTCGTTCTTGAGATGTTTGTTACTGTCAAAGTGGGGGTCAAATCTACTGTAAGCTACAATACAGCACAAACATTACGACTTTATGACATCTAGTTCAGGAGATAAGATTTTTTGAATTTTAGAGCTTTCTGTGTGGACCGGATGTAAAGGTCAAATGAGATTATCTTTTTGAATATAGTGTCACAAGAAGCTAAAAGACTGGACAAACACTACGACTCAATGGCATGTGGTTCAGGAGATATGTTTTTTTAAAGTAATAAACATTGAATTACCGTAACTTGACCCCCTGATGACGTCACGATGAAAATGTGTTTTTCATACTATCAATTTTTATAAGGCACACGATGGTGTATAACTAACCCCATCTAATGTCTTTTAACGAAAACCCTATAAAACGTGCGTAGGAATTGCAAGTATCGTTTATACACAGATCGAATTGTTGGCAATTCACTAACTATAGGTTCTCTCTCGGTTACGATTCGAATATCAAGGTAATCTCCGACGCCTTGTCATGATTGCGCAATCAGCAAGCTAAAAATGGTGTCCAATTTATTACTTAATCGTTAGTTATTGTGGAAATACTTTGTACTTTGATTAGTTTTAATGGTCTGCAATAATTCTTAGTAAATGCATTTGTGTTTTCAAAATGATGTTTGCATTATGAGTAACAAAACTTAACTTATTTTGAAAAGTTGTGTTTTTGACAACAAAATACATACTTTTCAGAGCCTAGGGTTTTGTGCACACACAATACAAAGCTTTGATAGGATACAGGATCTGGCTTTTTCGTATTAAGCTAACTATGACTTAAGGAAAAAAAATTTGACGGAAGGAAAGAAAAAGAAGATAAAAAACAAATAACAATCTTGACGAAAGCAATAGCTGTTCCGACTACTATTTCGGAACAGCTAATAAATTTATTAAAATATCAACAATCTAAATATAATTCGAATCGGAAAAGTGATTTTATTACATTTTATTTGGTAGCTGTAGTTTGTCAGGGGTTACTGATAATATGGAAAAAGAAATTATTTTATCAAGAAACGAAAGCAAAATAAAAAGTGACAAACGTGGTCTTAAGCATAATGGGGAATGGGTTTTCACAACTATACTTCAAACCCATATTACTTTGTTTTATAGACCTTATGCACATGACGTCATATCAGTAGGGCGCCCTCACCTAGAGGTCAAAATGAGGTTGTTCATTGGCCAATCCTGTGCGCTGCGCGTACAAATCTGTACGCTTCCATTGTTTCGTCACCGTTTTATCTCTAAGATGGCGGCTGGATGACGTCAATGCATAAGGTCTATTGCTTAATCCAAAAAGGTGGAATAAATCGAAGGCAGCTCAAAAGTTTACACTAAAAATTTAAAACAAAACAAGAACATAAATTGCTGACCCCCCCCCCCCTGAAATTCTCAGCCAAAAACAGCCTAGTAAAATATGATTTAATTTAAGAATATAGAAAGATGCCAACTACTCACAAACATATTTCGGCATGTATTTCAAGGACTAGGTGCATTGTTTAAATGTCGTTTTCAATATTATATTTGCCCAGAAAATTGACAGACATTTCTTCTGAAGTCTTCAAAAAGGAAATGAGTATGTGGGAATGGATTCCCAGTTACCACTATACAGTGTATGTTAAAGAAGAGGGGCTCCAAATCCAGTTTTGTGATCAACTTGTTTTGCAATGACTCTTTATGAAAAGTCTCTAACCTCGCATTAAAACGGTGTAAAACGCCACTGTGTTTGATAACCTTCCAGTGCAATTTTTGTCAAAATGCAAAAACATTCAATGACGGCACATTTCAAGTATATGATCTGTATGTTTTTGAGCATATAAGTTTTAGTTCATTCTTTTTTAGTTCAATCAAAACGGCATTGGATTTGACCTGTTGATTGGACTGTACAGAGCCAATTATTTGTTATGTTCAATGATGTCATGTTTTAGATTTGGCTATATCGAGAGCTATACAAATTTTAAAGATAAATTGACATTTTACACCGTTTCAACGTATGTTAGAGGCTTGTAATTTTTCTTTGACTTTCATGAGGAATCTATCCATTGAAAAATACGTGCATCTAAAACAAAATTTACCGTGGAGCCCCCCTCTTCAATAGCAGCCAATCACTTTTGAATTCTATTGTCAGAGCTACTTTGAGTGTTGAACATCAAGCATACAGGTTGAGGTACAATGGATAATTAATGAGTATCTTTTCTCTTCTTCCCACCTCGTGATGATCCAGAGGCATCACTGCGCCGTTTCTTGGACTCTCCTTTTACTTTATCCCCAAAACTCTTTGGCTTTGGAACAGAAGTCTGAGACACTTTAACCCTCTTCTTTTTGGCAAATGACGATTCAGTTTTGCCATCTTTTACTGCTGGGGATTTTCCAGTAGATTTACTGATAAAGTCTGATTTTACTATTGAAGATTTTGCCTCAGTTTTCTTGTGTTTCTGTTTTCCCTTGCCATCAGGTTTGCCATTTTCGCCTGATCCCACTGACTTCCCTTTTGGTTTCTTGCGAGCAAAGGGCCTTTTTTTCTTACGGTCTGCCGTGAGCTGTACTTTAGTTTGCTGCTTTGGTGAAGACTCTACTACTTCCTCTGGACTTTCAACAACCTCTTCCTCGTCCTCTCCATTGGCTGTTGATTTACCTGATCCTTCATCAGGATTTGCTTCTTTCACATCATTGCCTTCTATTCATGAACAAGTTTAATAAAAAAAAAAAAAACACAATGACAAAGTGTTATTGTTAGATACATTTTGGGGTTTCTTTTTTTTTCTTTTTATGGGGGCGGAGGAAATGCTTTTTGAATTTTTTAATGTTTTTTTTACCGGAAAGGCACTTTTATAGATTGTCTCAACAGAACGTCAACTGTCCATGGGTTTTACCTGCAAAGTTTTGCATGTGAGCCCAATTAAAAAAGGAAGTAAATATCCAAAATCTATCATAAAAATATCACACACACAAGGTAGAAATCCAAGCAAGACTGATAAATGCAAATAAAAAGTAAACCACAGAATTTCTTTACCAAACACTACAAAGTGAAACTTACGTTTGTCTGGGATTTTGTTGGAGTATTTTTTCAGTTTGGCCACAAAGAAGCCGTCCATGTTGTGAGTGTGTGGATAAAAACGACGAGTTGACTTCAAAGAAGGGTGGAAATGCCTTCCACGAAATCTGAAGGAAAAAAACTCATAGCATCATCCTGATATCAAGTTGTATATATTTGTATAATAAAAACAAGTATTGCTGATCAGACAGCTGAATATAAGGCCGTATCTGAATTGATGGTTGCGTCTATGGCTTTGGCTGTTGCTGGTGCTGTGGCCATCCTATGCTTCAATGTATGTTCACATGATGATCAAGCCACACAGCTGTACCACAGCCACCAGCCTTACTGAACATAAAACAGATATTACACACAAATGTTTACTAAGAGATTTACAGGTATTGGTTTTGATTATTTTAATCTAAAAGCTCACTTATCATGAAGTTTGTACATGTAATAATCCTCAAGAGAAGTACGTGTATTTCCATTCAGTGTAAGTTTACTCTGTCAGAGTGCAGAAAATAGCAATCGAAATAAGCCAAGAATGTGAACACGCACACATGGTCCTGAAGTATTATACAACATGTAAAAAAAAAATTTCACTAGTGTGTGATGAAATTTTTTGAATGAGTTAACTCCTCTAAAAACCAATGATGTACCCCTGTAAGCGTTGTCATTTAGTAAATTTTATAATGGAGGACTTGAGACAACTTGGAAGGGGTAAGGCAGACAGGATTAAGGAACTTTATTTAATTTAAGTTGTTTAACTGTACAGGAATTTTCTGAAAATACTAACTCAAAATGTTCTGCTAAAGGAAGACTGCCCAAAGACAGACCTCATTCAACATTAGAAAATGATGTGATAACATTTTAACCCAAACTCTGTGGTACCGATTGGCTCTGGTATGTTGTTTTATCCTCCAGCAAACTTGAATCCCCTCAGCTGATTGGTCAATACCTGTGCAATGTATTTGCAATACATTGCATCCTATGTATTGAAGCAACACGGACATACATGCAGCACAAACTGCAACTAGTATTCAACTTAATGGAGTGGTCTATTGATAATAATTTCTCTATGCAGCCATGATGCTGAATTCCAACAATCTGGGTGGAAAATCAAGAGCTGAATTTTTGATGTTTATCAGCAGAGCAACCAATGAGACTAATTTTATGTTCCTAGAATATAAAATTGTGAAAGTCATGTTAATTGAAATTGTTCATACTCTGCTATGTGCAAACATTCAACTGAATCAGGTTGTAAGTTAAACCTGGACAAATTTGAAATATAACAAATCCATTTTGTATTATTCTTTTCTTTGATTTTGGGTTTAACAATGAAAAATTTACTACAGTGGGATTTGAACCAACTCCTTTGGCTTAATGTGCCGGAGCTCTGCCAACTGAGCTATCCAGCCCTACGTTTGCGGTCTCCCTATTTTGTCAATATCTTTGTTCGGGGGTGCCAGTCAGCAGCCATACAACCTTTAGCTGCCGTGTAGTCAGGGATCACATCCACGTTTACGATACAGCCTGAGAGGCCGGCCGCATCCAGGGGATCACCTTAAGGGAATGCAACTTTTTCATTTCAAATATTGTGTTACAAACCACAAGGGAAACTGACTGGGTAAATTTGTAAATGATTTTTTGTTTAATTGTAAGTTTGCTGAAGGATAAATTTCTACTCCCTTGTATGCTTGTGGAATACATAAAAATTATGTATGTCTGCATAAAAACTCAGCATTCTTACATATTTGACACAAAAACACTACAGTCGACTCTGGTTAATACGAGGTCCACTGGACTGGCCCGTTTTCCTTGTATTATCTGAACCTCGTCTAAAACGCAGCGCACTATTATTTCATAGATACACATGTCATCATGGTGCATACATTACACACGTGTATAGGCTAGAACAGAGCGGCATTTTTCTTGACATATTAATCATACAAATTCAATATTGCGTATAACTCAAGATAAACAAAAAAGCAAAGTGCTGTCAAACTTGCTGTTCATGTGACCATGATGTGACAGATTCGGTAAAGCGCATATGCTCAACCTAGTTTTCATTGGTAGTCACCCAAGTGTGCAAGGGACTTAAATTTCAAGCGTAGGTTACAAGCGAAATGTTTCTGGTGTTCGGATCTGACAAAAACTGCTGGAACGGTCCGATCCGATAAATAGTTTGGCAATAAGAATGTAAATTTCGAACCTTAACTAAGCGGTAAACTTTTGTTACACAAAATAATTTTTCAGATCTCGCTACAAAAGTATGAAAAACAATTCATTTTGTCATCAAAGGGCTGCTAAAATACCTTGTATTATCTGTGTTCTTGTTACGACTGTGCTTGTATCCTCCTTTTTTAAGACATGGAAATACGCATAGGACAGTTCGGGACTGGTGCAAAACCTAGTATAAACCGGCATCTCAAATCTTCTGAGCTCGTATTAATGAGAGTCGACTGCATACTTGTCCACACTCGGTTCCCACTCAAGGTATATATCTTACATTTAATACCATACACACAGATCTTTGTGATTTAAATGGTGGAACATGTGTCACATGTAGTGCTTTATTTTACCATGTATACTGCGGCGACACTTTAAACTTTATTCAGAAATACCCCAGACAGTTTTGCTATTCCTAATGGTGGAGAGCATGTCACGTGGGGGTGTTTAAACGACTGATAAAGACCAGCTGGAGCTGTTTAAGACCGGCTGGCTTCGTGTGTTGGGCGCGCAAGCTCATGTACGACAATTTAATTACGTGAAACGCAATATATAGCTGTTAGTACCAGCGCGTAATATATTTTTACATGCCCTTACACACCACCCAACGCGCACCAAACATAACTTTTAAAAAGTTGTTGAAATGTACAAACTTCGAAAATTAACAAAAGGGCATTTATGAATGGGAATAAAAGAGTAGTGACTCGTTCTTAAACGGCCGTTTAAAACCTTGCAGGGTCGTGGCCGTGCGATAAAGGCCTGAGCCGAAGCGAGGGCCTTTATTGCACGACCACGACCCCGCAGGTTTTAAAAGGTTTTTAACTCGTCGCCACTCTTTTATTCCCTTAATATTGGAGTCCAATATGGATAAATATTGGATGCTCATTAGTGTCTAAACGTGGCAAGGTTATGTGACGGCAGACAAGGTTGGTGTCTACATAAAGTCATCCACATTGTTTAGAAGTTTTTTTACAAAGAACTTTCAGAGTATGGGTCAAACGAGTTTGCATGTCTATTTTGTATTTATTGTGAAATTTTTATTGAAAAGGAAAGGATGTATGTGTAAATTATACAAAACATCTATCGAATGCATTTTTTTCCTGAACCGTTGTAGAATATAATCACTCGATGAAACCTGGCTTTTCTATTTCATTTAACTTTACCTTATGATTATGTTCTGCATTGATGCACTCACATGCATTTAATATTGGCCTTGGATGTGGCGGACTAGAATAATATGAACACTTACCTTGTGAATCCCTCCCTTCCAAAGTCTAAACCGGTTGGTACCACCTTGACACAGCGTTTCTTTAAGGCATAGTCTATCACACATTCATTCTCCTCAACCTACAAAACAACAATCAGTATCATGCTATATATTCATGACATCACAATATTTGATTAGATGCAATTTAACTAGTTACAATTGAAAACTAAGACAACTTAGATATCTTTGGTTAGTGGTTTTTCAAAGCCCTTTTTGTAAAACCATGATAGTGTGTCGTGTTGTGGCCGAGGGGGCCAATGCAAAAAACTGGAGTTCTGTTTTGTCAGTGTTTAGGCGCTATTTCCTGGTCATAGTACTTTTGTCCTTAAGCAAGACACTTCATTATCATTGCTTTGGTCTATCAGATGGGATGTCAAGCCGTATGTCCTGTGTGTTGTAATATACACCTAAAATGACCAAGTAAACTTAGAATTAAGAGAAGGGGCACGCCCTTGTCTTTCTGGCATAGTTGGCGGTAGATTTTACTGCATCACCTTATAAACCCTAACAAGGTGCTATGTAATGGGTAGTAGTTGTGCATAATACTTGCTGATTTTATTATGTCTAGACTTATAAGAGAGAGCGTTGTGTGTAAGGATCAGTGTTTTAAGTATGTGACCTACTCCAACAGCTGGGCATTCATACAGGAAACTCAGGCCTGCGCTAAACGTCGCACTTTTGCTGTGTCGAGCTCAAACAATTAGAAAATGATGAATTCAATTTGACAAAAGAGCGACACTAAGCGCAAACGTTTGATTTAAGTTCGACACTGCAGTGTAGCACGGCAAGCTCTGCCGTGCTACATGGTAGTTGCACGATATGGTGACAAACGTTGCGCTCTTGCCGCATTGATTCGAATTGAATTCTCAGTCAGGCAATGCTCTTTGCAAATACGCACGCGCAAAGCTTTTGACAATGTTTTATGTGTATTTTCTTATAATGTGAACGTTCCCCTTGTTGGTACCGTAGCTGGGAGTATTCCGGGATGGGATGAGAAACAACTTCTGAGTTCTGACTGGAACAAACATAATTCGTAGATATCAGAAATAAGCTTTTTTCGATTATGTTTTACACTCTTGAAAACAGACGATGAACGCCACTCAAGAATGATGGTAATAATAACGACAACATTTTAGGTGGGGAATGCTATCATTATGAAGTTGTCATTAATATTTGAGTGTCACAGCTCGAATTAACATCATGAAACATGACTCTTGAGAAATTTTCTCACGCATCACCATTTTGAAACACTTATAGTGCGGCAAACTATTTGTCTAAATTCTACGTTTGTCACCGATTCGTTTTAATTGCTGCATTTTTGCCGTGCGAAAACCAATGAGTTCGACAAGGCAAAAGTGCAACATTTAGCGCCAGCCTCACTCACACAAAGAAAAACCACTGATACTTCATTTGACTACGACAATCTGTGCTAGCGATAGTCAAAATATGCTGCTTGTAATAAAACTAGCCCTTTGTTGAAGTTTCTAACCAACACAGTGTAGTAACTAATAATATACACCCCACTTACTAATATTGAGCATGTTGAGTAGACCAAGTAGCCTCCAGATGAAGACTTTGCATCTATGGAGTCTATAGCAGCTAAAATCAGCTGCTTCTGGAGAAAGACACACTTCTGGATATCCTGAAAATCCTTATTAGCTTTAACTGATTCATCCTTTGAGATGACACCAGTTCCACTGCATGGAGCATCTAGTAAGACACGATCAAATCCACCTATGATCTGAAACACGAAGAATAAACTTACTAATATGAGAAAAAAAGAGCAGGGTGTATCAGCATTAGAGAAGCCATTTTCCTACTGTTAATATTTTCGAACGATGCTTTCCTCAGCAATAAAAAAAGTAATATGCAGTTCATGGCGTGCCATGACCTAGCATTTCAGTGCATTGAACTAGGCAATATTTATGGAATAACAGTGTGGGTAGCCGGTCTTCACTGCGTGGGAGGTCCATAAACAGCGGCCAGCCAACAACAAAGGTCACTACCACGCAGGGACGACTGGCTCCCCACACTATTATTCCCATTAATAAATACCTTTAACGAAAAAAGAGTAGACATTTTCATAATTTGTGATTTTTCTTTTACCATTATTTTCAGAAATGTTCTAATCATGTTCAAGAGCCACTCCTTAGGCTGTTCAACTTTTGCATGGCAGAAATGTCTTACGTATACTTAACTATGTAGGCATATTTTCAAGAATCAGAAATACTTTAGTTGGTGTTCAGCTTTATGCTTTGCACTATTTTGGTTTCATGTGTGTACCAGCTACCCTAAAATCCTGAAACCCCTTGTGATTTATCGCTAGCGTTAGGGTTATAGGGGTTAGGAAAACACACAAAGGTTGTCGGAACATAGAAGTGTAACTACTAGTTTGAACAACGCATGGTTACTAGTGATTAATAGGGACATTATAATTTATTTGCTAATATATAATAAACAAGTCTAGACTGGTTCAATGTTGACAATTTTCAGAGTCAATAAAATCTTATTTCTCATCCTTACCTTAGGGAATGATCTGCCATCTTCATTGGACACAACTGAGTTGGTGATACCACATCTATGTAAGTTACCAACAACAGCTTTGACACGATCTTTGTTTGCATCATTTGCAAAAAGCAGCCCAGTGTTCTTCATCAGTGCAGCTGTACATTAAAAACAAAAAGTCAATTTAAATCAACCTAATCGTGTTTAACTTGCCAATAGTTCATCAGCCATTTACTTCTAAGACTACTTGTTGCTTGTTTTTAGATATTTAAAAAACATTGTTTTCCACTACCCAAGGTTGAAAGGTCAGAAGTCCAATCCCCAACAACACATGTACACAACACACAGCGAATAGTTGCTCTGTGTATGTACAGAAAGTATTTTATCTACAATGTAATTCACACTCAATATAAACAGTAGTGGCGACAGTACTTGCTTTTACAAACAATTTGTAGGTGTTTTTACACACGAAAAAAGGACACTTCAAAGAGTTTTTGGTTAAGAAGTTATGTGTAGGTAATAGAGGCATTAGTTTTCATTGCCAAAAGTATGTTCTGAATATTTTGAATCACTTTTTAAAGCTTGTTTCTTCGAGATGGCAGTACAGTTAAGCAAACTTTTCTGCACAACTTTCCATGTAACAAACTTTTACGTAGTACATAAACAATGTTTCCTAGTTTTAGTTGATCTGTCCTATGTTTTCAACCTCAAAGCTTCAATATGGTAAAGGAAAAAAAACAAAACTGTGCAAATCATTTGAAAGGTAAAATCAACATCTACAAAATAAACCAAACTTGTAACACTAACACAAAAAAATAATCTAAAGATATACAAGGAAGTCTGTGTACAATAGAAATCCTTCACACTTTCTGTGTGGCATTTAAGGAGTACATGACTTGATGTTTACTTGTGTGCTAGTGCTAAAGGGAACATACACACTGTTTCAATAATTAGTGCTTGGAATTAGGTTTGCAGCAACACTATAATCTACTTTGTAAAGATTGTTCCAACTCCTTCCTCGATGGGTCTAAGAAATAGTCTCGCTGTTTATCTCGTGTCGCAAAGTAGATTGGGAGTCAGGAGACTACACGTAACAAGTTCAAATAAAAAGTTTTCCTGCTGTTTGCTATCTTGCAGTGTTTAGAAAGATCCGGGAACTTCTACTTTTGCTTTTTGGATCAAGGGGAATTTTCATAATTATCTTTAAAGATATTGAGATATAATCATCTCAATATTCTGACAAGCCTGCTATAATCATTGTCAGGAGAGTATTACTTGATCACTTACCTATATAAGTTGATTTTCCACCAGGTGCTGCGCACATATCCAGTACTTTCTCATTTTCTTGAGGAGCTAATGCCATGACTGGAAGGAAACTAGAGGCTCCTTGTAGCATGTAATGACCTGCTAGATACTCAGGGGTTGCACCTGTCAATATCAATAATAATAACAAGGGAGAATGGGTGTCCATTTTCAACATTCCTAATGCTCTCAAATAATACCTCAAGGATTAGATGCCTGAATTTTGTTCTGGACGTGTTCTTGCTCTAAACAATTTAGTGCTTCAAAGCCTGAGTAGGGCTCAAAATGGGATTTGTTGGTTAAACAAAAATAAATTTTAAAAAATTTTTTTGGGGGAGGAGCAAGGAATTTTATAATTCTGGTTTCAGTCTTGCTCTAATGAACTTAATCTAGGCTGGATCAAAATTTGACGAAATAAAACATATCAGCAGAAGAATTGTTTTACACAATGGCCAATTTCAATGATGTACTAATACTTTCTCAAACTGAATTTGAATGCAGTTTTACTGTTGACAAAACATCCATCCCCAGTAGCTATTTAAAGAGCCTACAGTTTCCTGTACGCATTTTTCCAAAGCTTTTGGAATTCCTTTTACAGCAGATAATTTTTAAAACTCAATCCATGTGATCTTAGATCCGTCCATCATTTCAACTTACCAATTGGCACTGAAGAATCAAAGACAACCAGTCCAACCTTTGACCACTTAGCCAAGGGGTCAAGGTTCACCCCCCTGTTGATTAAGGCCTGTAATTGAACAAAGGACAACAATTAAGTTCTTTGCACAGTTTGTTTTATAAAGTGTGATTTTCCATATCCACTTGTCATGCTTGTATTGTATCACAGGCAGAGCATTTAATTCAATTGAAATAAAGTACTGTTACATGAATAGTTATGACAAATATGTGGAGTGTCTTGGCCAGCAGTCTAGTGAACTGGACTCATCATTGCTTCACCCTCCAGATAGGACATAAATAAAGCTGTAGATCCCAAGTGTTGTGTAATGCATGTACACACTTCTTTTTTAACAGTGAGTTTATTGTTATTAACAATAAACTCACTGTTAAAAAAGAAGTGTTTTTATCATGGCTGGCTGCAGACTGCGCAACATCACCTTACAACCCCTTTATACAAGGTGCTATTGAAAATAAGGAGTCTCATAAATAATACAAACCTACATTGTAGCTCTGCGTAACTGTTGTGAAGTTTGAGCACTTTGAGGATGCCCTTTGGGTGTGATAAAGCTTTATGTAAGAACTATTTATTACTACTTATACTATTGTATTAAGACCAATTTAATAGTGCAAATGTTACAATCATTTTCAGATGTCCTGGGATACGGCATTGGAAACCGTTAGACTGCTTCCACAAAAAAAATAAAAATAATAATAATAATAATATGAGCTTATTTAAATATCTTGAAATTTGTATGTGTTATCAAATATAAACAAATCAATTTATTAAGTAGAAATCTTCAAATTATTTATTATTAATATTTATACAAGAACAAAATAACAATTCAAGGCAAATTACAGGCCCTATGTAGTGACAAAACACTGTCCCAAACCAGGTCATCTGTATCAGCAATAATCTACAAAACACAAGAACAGCACGTGTATGTGCACTTAAAAAAGCCTCCTAAAATCAAGCCATACATTAAGACTGCAATGACAATATTCTCCATCCTTTCAAATATCTTGTTGCTGAATAGTATAAAATAAACAACTACTAGTGACCACATTATTTGTATTCTGGTAAAAGCAAAATAACCAAAGAAAAACTAGTTACTTAAATTTCCTGTCATACACCTGTCTTATGATACTTCCCTAAGAAGAGTCTTCTAACTCTTTCTTTATACTCTTTTTTACATACATTTATTGCACTCTGTTGTTATTTCTAAAAAAAAAATTTTACCTTTTAAGGATAGCATTGCAATATAGCAACCCACTTTACTCCCACAAATAAAAAGATGCGATCTTTATTTGTTCAACCCTTGTACACTTGGCTATAGAAACTAAAACTACAGCTTTCATAAAGCCAGGCATTTGTACTTGTGGTTGATTGTTTTTTGTGGGTGTTAAAGATGGGATGGTTAATTTATGTTGACTTCAGTTGACTAAGATAATGAAATGTTCAAGTACACAAGGTATGGAGTATATTCTACAGCTACTGAATCCTACCTGTGCCAAATCTCTTCTTCTTGTCTTCAGTGTATTTGTTCTTATCGTGACTGGACGCTGCACCTCATTAGCTTCAAGAAACTCAACCAACTTCAAAAAGAAATCATTTTAAAAACTAGTTCATATAACTATAATGGAACCAAATGACTTAAACTGTTCTTTATCCAAACACTCCAAAATCGTTGTCAGGAAGTTGTCTGATTGCTGAGGATTGAGGACTGTAGGCCTAAATAGCAAACTGCTAATTACTGAGCCAGGCAGTCCAAACATGTTGGTGTTGAGTGATCAAAAGTTGAGGATAGTAGAGGATTGAGGTTGTCTGTGGGCAAGTGGGCCTTGGGACTGAGGGCTATTAACAGAGGCTTCAGCTTAAAAATTAAGAATCATTTAATTTAATCTTGTACACTTAAATTTGCTTTCAGACATACTTTTAACATTGACGGGGGTAGGCCTTCTTAAAACATAAATGGTTATTAGTGAAAAACTAACAATAAGTAAATAGTTTCAATCTAAAAGTGTACTAATTCTAAAGTTCATAGTAGTACGAATCTTTCAGGAAACTAGTCTGACCAAAGTTATGGTCAATGTTGTGGAAATGTGACTAGAAGACAAGACATATGGAGTTATGAGCCTTGCAGAGAGTTGCAATGTGGTTCCATTCAGACACACTACATGTACTGGTAGTGTGTCTCTTTTAACTTTTTTTAAAGTACAGCCTTTGCTTTGTTTTATGAATGCTTGCGTTCTAAAGTTGCTTTTTTCATTTAGTGCCCTAAATGTTTAAACCTACTTTTAGTCTAGTTTGCTTTCGTGTTTAATTACTTGGCTGCAATTTGTACACTTTTAAGTTTTTAAAATTGTTATATTTGTAAATTGTTAATGAATTTTATTGTATAGGTTTTTTAGTCTTTTGTAAGGCGCTTTGGGGTATTTTTACATAAGGCGCCATATAAATGCATTTTAATATTATTATTATTATTATTAATACATTCTGTTTCTACTATCATATAGTTCCCATGGGATGTCACAAGCTAAAATAGCGCCTTTACTGAGGTAAAAGGAAGGCCTACAGTGTATCAATAGACCCCTTGCATTGGCCGCCATCATTGATGAAACGTGCATGCGTAAAAGGCTATCATTGGCTGAGAGTCGCAGACAGCGCGTTCACGCCTGCACTTTTCCATTGTTTGTCATCAAAGATGGCGGCCACTAACGTCATGTGCAATCCATCTATGGCTGAGAGTAGTGAGTGGCACATACACACTTGCAGGTTTCCATTGACTGACCTCAGCAATGGAGGCCTATGCAAGGGGTCTATTAGGACGGCATTACTGTAGTGTTCATGCATCGTATTACTTTACATCAGGCGCTCCATACTTTATGTCAAGGTCAAAGGTCAAGTAAATAAACAAGGTGTTCTAACATGCAACCAAAGTACTGGTGTCTGTTACTGCATTGATACTAAATATCATTGATCATCATCGAGGCTTTAACATTACAATTACCTCAGACATTGGGAAGATATCCATAACTTTATCCAATAGGAACTCATTATAGCTGTAATACGTCATCATATCCTGCTTCAGAACAGATATATAATCAACACGAGACCTGCAAAGATCAAAAACATGTACCATGCAGAAATGTCAACCAAGGGTTAAAACAATTGATTCAGGATTAAAATTCCTTTTCTTGTTCTCCATGTGGATTTATTCTCAGTCAAATAACAACTATTTTTCTAGCCAGTGATGTTGCCAGTTTCTCATTGATGTTGACAGATTTTAATGGCTCTCATTTTTGGTATGGACGGTCAAGTTTCTGAAGCATAATCAGACCATTGGGAAGCTGTTATGCGACTGCCATCATCAACCCATGCACAGTAATAAAAAAAACGACATCATAGAGGGAGGAATGACAATGCAGTATAATCCATCTTAACATAATCTTGGCTGGTATCCAAAGAGTTGTTTTGACCAGGGGCCACCGAACCATGACCTTAGGGTACGTTCAGACGAGGAGTTAAACTAACCCTTATTCCGAGCACCGCGGGTGTCCAAAAGACAAAAATGACTTAATCCAAATTGGGCTTGCGTTCACACGAGTAAGTTAGTCCTGTTAAACACGGGTTAAACTGACCCACACGTTGATTATCAGGTCATGCATAGCTGACCCCGACCGACCACTCTTCCGGTCCATCGTATAGATGTACATGTATCAGCTGGGAATTACTTGTGGTAGTCTACGCGCGTTGTCGTTATGATGACGTAACCTTCCTTCGAGAGGTCACATGGAATAAAATAGACCGGATGTAGCAGGTCAGTTGCGTTCCAACGATGGTTTATGTGGCCTCGCAGTGGGGGGTTGGTCGTAAAACCTGGGCTAAGTTATGCTAATCCAACATTTTT
>CM021543.1:4964050-4980508 GCA_010994315.2 Pisaster ochraceus | reverse complement strand
CACATCACTATATTAGGTAAACAGTAAGCCGGTGTGTCCCTTTAATGTTCTGCAACAACTAGGTTTTTTAGCCCATAATGAGATATCATCTTACGCACCTCCTTGGAATTTTTCCCAGAGACAGGTATTGGCTCAGCTAACCTCTTGACTGTCTTGTACACAGTAGGGCCTACTGCTCTCACAAATACAGCTTTTCATTTAGATGTATAAATGCCATTGACCGTAGAATGTATGTCAACTTCTCTGTAGAGTTGCAACTATCTTAATTCTGGTTGTGTATGTCTAGATGATCAATAAGTGCGAAGCCGATGAGCACCTTTTGGCTTTGGCCTACAGATGTTGTCATGCTACTATCATCAAGGAATTGGATGTCATCACTCTCGGGTACCTCGCATGTCACGTTTCCAAGACCTGGACCCTGTTTCTTAGAGTTGCATAAGCACAAAATTCAGCTAAGCAAAAACTAATTGTGCTTAACAAAAGTAGGTTACCAGCCAAAATGTGATTGTATATGCACCATTTTTGACTAATTTCCTGCCAATTTTTTGCTTAGCAGAAATTTGTTAAGCAATATTTTCTGCTTAAGCAGCTCTATGAAGTTTGGCCCTAGTTTGTTACTTTCATTTTGAGCATTGCTGGTTTCAATTATACATATTTTTTGACAATAGTAGGCCATTAACCCATTGCCCAACCCCCAATGTGGAGGACCAGGGTACTACTCTTTGTCGGGCTTCTTTCTATCAACCTCTCTGCCATAGGTGGCCTGACCAGGAGGACTAGACTCTGGACAGCATAGCTCTTGAGGTATTGAAGCACACAAACACCACCACCATCGTTAAGGTAGTAGCCGCTTTGGAAACGTACCGAAACATAATTTCAATTGAAAAACTCAATGATTTATAGGGTAAGAGAATAGTTAAAAGGACAAAAACAACTTGGAGAAGACCTGTTGAAAAGGAAATGAAAGAAAATGATTGGAAACCGTGGACTGAAGCACGGGCTGTGCAAAAGATAGAGGGATTTGGAGAAGAGCGTGGAGGCCTTATGTGCCATGTGGCATGAGGAGGATGAGCACCCCATGGAAGGAGATTGTGCCTCCATTACGTGTACATGTGTGAATACAATACAGTTTCAGTGATGGTCAGAAAATGTATCACAAAGTTTTTTAGTTTTTATTGTATTAGGAGAAGCATGTAAATTTAACAAGTAATGTGTCTATGTAAACTACGGCTGGTTAGGCTTTGTTTTGTCCAGTGGAATCATGAGATTTACAGAATAGAAATTGGAACAGACTCGCCAGTGTACTGTGAAGTGGATCACCTTGTCTGTACTTGTCTTTTATTCATAAACTTCATGCTTGCATAATGACTTCTGGAGTTGCACCTTTTGATCATCACAACACCCTGTATATTATGTTCCCATGTTCCTTGTTTCAAACAATTGGCAGTGTATCTTGTTTAACATAACACTTCTTCTTCATCCCCTGGAAGGTTGTGAGCTTTAATGACAGTTTGTCTCACTGTTGACAACACAAAAGTTAGTGCAGGGATGCATGACCTGCATAGATACAGTTATACTACTAGAAATAAGACAGAAAACAAGTAATTTGAAATGAATGTTTATCTGTAATGTTCTGTGAGTCTTAATATTTTTGGATTTCACCCTACATAGATGTGTGATAAGCACTGTGTACTTAGTGCTTCCTGAAACCTGTTGGCAACTAGTGACAAGATGGTGACAAAAAGTCAGTAAAATACTGCACTGTAATAGGGTAATAGATGTAATAGTTTACATTGGGAATAAGAGTAGGTACGTGTATGCCTGTGGATTTTTTGCCTATAGAAGTCAAGAACAATTATAATGACAAAATTATCTACATGTGTATAAAGTAACCAAATATTGAGTGAAGTTGTTTTGCATGTATGGAGAATAAGCTGACAATCAGCCACTGATTAATGTCTACAGTAGTGAGTTAGTTTGGCTAAGTGGTTACTTCCCTGCCATTTATTTCTGTGGACATCGGTTCAAATCCCACCTCAGACTGGAGCCTCTGTATGTATATTGTGTTTTCAGTGTCTACCTATTTGCAAGGATTGCCTTTGTGTTTCTACCCATATTGAAAACTAGTATTTCTTTATTGTCTCCTTTTAAAAGTTGGTGTGATGTTTCCATAGGATGCTATGCCCATTATATAAGGCAAGATTGTACATGCTAGCATTCATATTTCTGTAAAACAAAAACCTGTATGTAAACCTCTCCATTCTCAATAAGTAATCAAATCTTACAGAGGTTTCTTGTTTTCTCTCTCAAAAACGTTACCTTATTGTTGCAGTAGTTTCCATTTAACCCATATCTCTTTAATATTAAAAAGTGTTGGCCTATCATATATATATTACATTACTAGATTCTTACATAGCGCATATTTCTTAGTATCAAGATTAATGCCTTTTATATTATGACTGTGCATTAGCGCTAAGGGGTTTATCCAAAACGATTCTGTCTCAGCCCTCTCACGTTTCCATTTATACACCTAGGTTAAGAGAAACAATTATGGTTAATTGTCTTGCTTAAGGACATTTGGTTTCATGACCAGGATTCGACTATTAGAACTTGAGTCCGATGCACTAGACTGTTTGGTCAAGACATGCGTCATGTACATGTGTGTTGTGTGCACATACTTCTATTTACTATGTAGTGTATCCATTTACTGTCTGCTGTTAGAGCAGACTATTTTAATGATAATGAATATTTAATATATCAAACATTGTATCAGTAGTTTGTGATTGCCAATGTAAATTGTGTTCAGCAAAAATAAATACAAGAATGATACAACTGGATTGTTTGATTACGAGAATGGACTGTATAGTTCTTTATTCTGTTTTATTTAATCAGTTTTTAAGGGCTCCCCTTTTTGACGATTTGTTTGGAAATAGTTTTGTGGCGGGAGGATGTTGAAGACAAAATAATGTTAAATTAGTTGGTTTTCGCAACTTATTTTGTAATTTATGAATGTTTTAGAAAAAAGCACAAGTGGAAGGTTTGAATATATGTAGACAATTGTAGACCATTGCACCTCTTACAAACGGTTTGTCTTCGTGAAGCTTACAATTTAAGTCCCACCCCACCCCCAGGCCTTGACGCCTTACTCCCCATGATATTGAGTTATTAATTTCACTATGAAAACATACATGTGTATCTGTTACACCATGCCCGGTTGCTCTTTCATAAAATGCAAATGCAATAATGATGTTAATGCGTTTCCCCTGGACTAGGTCATTTATCAACTAAATGACATGTCCAGTGCAGCGGATGGAGCCAGCTATATTGGACCTTTACGATCTTTGTTCCGTATGACCAGCTGATGATCTGGTCACTTGCTGATCTCTGACCACGGTTTGCACTACGAGTACTATTGCATTATTAATACAACTCGACCTTGCAGAATTTAGCCAGTCATCCACACATGTGTTCACACCAGCTAGTCTTAGCTTTCCAGATAGTCCATCATTAGTAGTCATAATCGGCAAAGTCGTATTTATTTTAACTGAAGAAGTTCAATAATAAATTTTCCTTTGAATCTGATTGGTGCACATTTTTACGGAGATGTTGCACCGAAGCTCATGAATAAGACTACGTGGTTTGGTTCGCTATCCTATAAGTTGCAAGAACCCGTGGACAATTAAGTTGTGGTAAACAAGATTAGGTTTTATAGACACTTTTTTCATGTGTTTTATTTAATGACAATGATAAGCCATCGATGTGGACGTTACTGTGAGTGTAACCAGGATTGTTATTCAAAATGTATGTAACGTGTAAGTAAACCGCCCTCACTCTCATGGAAAAGGTGACCATCTCCAACACAGTCCACTCTCGGAGGCTTAGTGAATAAATTACTGATAAATGCAAATATTTTGCCAAACACGCAATTTTCTGTGTCCAATAGACGTAGATTCTCACCAACAAGGACACTTTCAATTCAACTTTGCCACTTCCCAGTTAAACAAGTTCTACATACAGTTGTAGTTCAGAGTTCACTGAGCACCAAGGGCAGTGAGTGGACAGTCCACAGTGGGTCACTAATCACCAGCATAGAGAGGTTTCACGCAAGCGGGACTTTTGCGGGGGTGGCGGAAAGGTATTCCTGTCTTTATATTTAAAATTAAATTACAATTTATACATCCCTTTGCAATAATGGAACATTCACACTCCACCCCACGTCACGACCCCATGTTAAAATCTAAATATACAAATAACACCTTAATAATGTGTTTTTAAATTTGTTATAAATTGTGCGTTCTTCAATACCACCTTCCTATAAAGGGGCTGGGTCCATACTCCGGATCAGCGTGTGCAGGAGGCACAATCGATCCCTTAACTTGAGTCAATCACTCTCTGCTCTCCCGGCAACTCTTCGTCTTCTTGGGCAATGACCTTTTCTGCATGGTTTTATTTTGAAGACGGGATTGATCGCAGTTCAAATCCAATGAGACTGTAAACAAGCAAATTAACTGCGGTATAATTAAGATCCCGGCAAACGAACATATCAAGGAGACCATCTATTTTTCATCATAATACGACATTTTTTTAGGTCAAGTTTATTCCAATTGCTACTGTTTCAATGCGTTTTATTTTAGGCCCACATTTTATGCATAGGCCTATTCAATCTGAATAATCGTCAGATTTATATCAAAGTGTGATACGCAGTTGTTATAAACCTGCTCCTCTTAACAGCTTGTGTTCGATTTGTTAATTATATTACGGGTTTTCAAATTTTTAAATTTTTGTTTTACAATTAAAATATAGTACACTGTAAGCTGCAGAGGGTCACGTCTTTTAACTACTTAAAGTTGCATTGAATGTTTTATTGTAATCTTGTCAATTTGGTAAACACTGGTCAATTACTAATCAATTTCAATGTTTTACACTGCATTTAAGTTGCTTTGCCAACTTCTCAAATAAACAACAATCCCAAGAATAGTTTTACCATGAACTTTTGATGTGGCCTGTCATAGTTGTAACAATAATGCTTCGCATCGTTAGAGGCCATTTCAATGAGGTTCCCTTTAAAGACCCGCGAGGGACGGTTTTAACTGAAATGAAGGTCGAAGAACATCTAGTCACGTCCTAAAATGGACGGGTATTGAACTCCGAAACGACGACTGTTTTATGTCCGACATTTACTACTTTTTCCCCCGCAAAACTTTAACCGTATAAAATAAACCTTTAAATGTGCATTTCATACTTGAGTTAATGTAAACAACTCTCAAGCACTCCAAACGAGAGTAATTATCCTGGAAAAAAAAGATAACTTGGATTAAATAAATGTTTGTCTCATCTTTTATATCATAGTTTCAGTTTATCTACATTTTTAAAATCCAGTTAAATCCTAAGTTCCTTTGTGCCTCATTTTCATTTCGGTTGTTAATTTATTCTTCTTTAAGTCTTTTATTTTAAGAGTTAATCTCTTTTCTATGTCACTATATTGCTGACGTCTTATAAGCACACGTTTATCTAGGCCCCTTTGCGTTTTTTCTCCCTACTTCTTTGTATTTCTGTGCTTTTTGGCGTTTGGGGGGGCCTGCCTTTTTCCTCTTTTGATATCTTAAGATGTTATTGAATTGGTTTTATCATATCATTATTTGTCAGATATTACAGCTTTCAGCCCCCTGCCATGGAAGAAGTGAAATCGTGTTCTGCACAGACATTGAATTTCTCTTTTAGTATAACCGTGAACTATAAAACAGTGATGCACACGTCCTTAGACTCTAACCATATTATGGAGAACTTGGGCATGAACCCTAGCTTTATTATAAATTTGGCACTTAGATGGATACAATGAATAAATAAATTCATTAAATAATTAAATACCAACAATTTTTCCCCAATCACCTATAAATAACCTGTTAATGGTGCCACAGCATTTACATGTTGGACTCTGGTATACCATGTTAAATCAAACTGTTAACAAAACAAAAGTGCTGGTTAGACAATAACTAGGTCTGGTTTCAAAACATTTTCCATTCATTATTTTCAACTTTGGAATTAACCCATTTGTATTATTTTTTAAAGATAAAAACCATAGATTTTTGTCTATAACTTTGAAATTGTTTACTGTAAGCGTCTAAATACCAGCAAATGCACAGATAAAACAAGAGGCCTTATAGTTATACAGCTAGTAGTAAAAACTCGGCCAGCTCAGTACGCGGACTAATCAGCTAGTCACGCGTTGAGCGCTTGCCCGCAAAACAAAGTAGTAGAGGCGAATTGTTGTCATCATAAAACAGTCGTTAATTAAGTTTTTCAGACCACCGTTCAAGCGGTCACGATCATCAGCGCATGCTAAAGCGTTTGGACTCAGTCGTGAAAGCTGCTCCCTGGCCGACCCGACCGCACAAAAGCGGCAAGGTTCGGCGCATGCAGAGTTCAGCCAGAGTGCACTGCTGACGTGCAGGTTAATGTATAATTTTTGAGACAAGGGGAACTATGAACTGTGAGCTCAATGTGCTGTAGTAGCCCTCACAATCCACAAGTTCAATATCATCGCGTCCCGTCTACTAACACACACACATCAGTTCTACTTTAAAGCTCTTGCGGTCGTCACAGAATCGGCGCGGCTGCAGTGTGCTGGGTGGGTTCATTTCTCTTTTCCAGTTCGGTGGCCATTGGTGCGTTGGATCTAGGATTGCACCGTTTTCGTCAACAGGCGTTTGGGAATTAAAAACCCCTGGATTTGAAAAACGTTGCAGGAAACATTTTTCAATATTGACGACAATTATCAGGTAAATAAACTTTGACACAATGACACCAAGTAAAAAAATCTTTTTCTGAATGAATTTGATTTGAGTAATTTTTCTTTACAGTAATTTTCCCGTGCATTGTGTGCAATGGCTGGATGTGTATAAAATCGGGGACGCAAAATACAACCCAGGAACAAAAACGTAATGTAAAAAATGACTGAGTCGTGTGATTTTTGTAATTTATTGTGTGCGTCTGAGTTTAAACCAACGTTTCATAGTTCAGGTTAACAACATAATTGTATAAAACAAGATGTTTACTCTATAGGAATTATTGACAATTGAATTAAGAATAAGATTGTATGCTGAAAATAAACTTGTTTGAGTTTTTAGAGTTCTTTTGATCAGAGTGAGTTGATGGTTTTAGAATTCAGGATAGACTCTCGAGGTATATCGTGGCAGGAAATAATGTCTGGCCAGTGTGTGCGTTTGTGCATTGTGGATTGATTTGACCAGCTGGATCGCTAATAAGCTTAGATTGTTATAACAGACAATGTTTATTCCATGAATAGCACACGTACACCCAGCCATTTCCCGACACAATTGGGAACAACATATCAATTATCCAATATGGGCTGGAGGACTACGTTTTGGTCTCATTGACCTCACTAGGGTTGTTCACTCGTGATTAGGCTAGTCAAATGCAACTCATGGCGCTTCCTTTCAAACATAAAATGAATGAAATCAAATGCACTTTTTGTATAAAAGTAAACCAGTGCTGATATAGTTTATAAAATCACTTGTATAATTTTTGGCCTGGTAGGAAAGGCGAAAGAAATGTTTATGAATGCCACTTTGTGAGATTCAAAATTGGCGATGCACTTGTGTTGTATACCGGAACATCAAGCGTATTTACACATTAATGACATTAATTGAAAGACAAAGAACAAGAGCGTGATTGTTGGGATATAATGATGATAAGATTCAATCTAAAATCTCATTGATTAAAAGAAGTTCATGGTAGGACAATTTTCGATCTGAAAAGGGAATAGCATATTCAAGACCCCACAAATCACTGTTAATTGTCACTCATGGCCGTGATCAAAACAAGCTTCTAATTATGAATGTGCACTGCACACAATCACTGACCCCCCTTTTAAATGTAAACATTTATAGTATTCAATTTTCCCAGATTGGTCCTGTATGGTGTGTTGATTGAAAACTGGAGGGGTTGGAACTAATATACACTTCCAAAACACGCTTTCCCTTTGTTTTATAAAAATATCTGGATTGGTTTTACTTCATCAATTTATGGGGATATCAACACAGTTCAACATGCTCAAACATTAATGTAGTTGATGTGGATAAAATATAATAACCATTAAAGTTCTGGCATTATTCAGATGTAGGAAATGAATACCTAGGGCCCCACCGCTGTTGACAAAATGTGTGGAAAGCTGCTGCAGTCATAACTTGTGCACTTGTACTTTGTAGAATGAGCCTCAAATATTGGCCTACAACAATAAGAGCATATTGTTTTACATGATTCACATTACATACATTGTACTTTCTAAGTATAACCCAAAGGCAAATATCAAATTATATTAGAACCTATAACCCGACTTTTATCAAAGAAGAACAAATTCGATCGGGATGTTTGTGAACCTTGAGTGCCATTGTTTAATCGACCATTTGATACTTTTTCAAAATAATTTTCAACGGGCTAATTCTCAATTTTAATCGAAAATTTTAAACAAATAATATAGAAATACCCCGTTGTTTGAGTTTATAGGCAGTCCTTAAGTTTATTGGATAGCAAATAGTCATTGGACCTTTGAATGGTATACATGATAAGAACAATGGACGTCAAAATATAACATTAAAATACTCCATTGCATTAGTGACATTGTTTGTGTGTGTGTGTGTGTGTGCTGACTGAGGGGCTGTCTGACTAAGTTTATAATCACGGTTTGGGTTACAAAGCAATGCATGCCGCAAAATGTAGTTTTAACGAAATAGTTCCTCGCAAATAGATGTCTAATATCTTAGTTTTTAAATCAATGATCAAGTGGTCTGCCTCCCTATTTCGTTTTATTAACTTCACTACAGATAAAACACCTCCAAAAGTCGGTTACATCAGGTCGGTAGAACCAAAAAGCCCAACACTAAAACCGTAATATTTACCTATACTCTAAATTTCTTAATTTGATTGTCTCTCCATCCTATTGTGAAACTCGACCAGTAAATTTATCGTGGGTATTTTGTTACGGCTGATTTTACATTGGTTTTTTACTTAACAAAAACATTTATTTCAAATTGTCCGAGGACGATCTAGTTGAAGCGACTCGTGTGCCCTTGAGACGACCGTGTTTGTACCGTTTAGCCTCGCGCCCTTATGCTCAGTGCTGCGGCTGAACCTAATGCACCAAGGCTTGCCTTACAATCAAGGACAATGGTCGTACGCTTTGTGTGACTAGGGACCACGTTTCACGGCTTGTACTTCAACATTTATATGGGGAAATTTTTTTAAGGCAATTTTGGACCAATTTGACCCGAAAATTTTGATTTAAATTTAAGCAGCTATTTCTATATAGATTCGCGAACGTTACTTTCAATTAACGTGTTGCACAAAACAATCCGCCATTGATAAGTCACGTTTAATAATAAATTTACAAAATTAACTTATTGTCGAGATCCCGATATTATCTCACGCCCATCAGCCATGTACAAACAGTTAATAATATTGTGTTGTACGTGTATTTTGTGCATTGTTGGTGGTATATAATGCGAACAGTTTTTTGTGTGTTTTGTTTTTGTTTTTTGAAGCAGTCTCATCTAAAAAAAACTCGTTCAGAGAAATCAAGTTTTAACAAACAAATCTTTCGGTAAAAATCGAGCCTTGCAACTTTAATTTATTATGCTGAACAATTGTTGCAGCAATGACAAATGAGAAAAAAAATCACAAAGAAGAGAAGTGTCTATACAGAGTTCCTCTGGCAGACATGTTGGAGGAAATAAGAGAATCAAATAGGTATTTCACACGGTGTGATAAGCTAAACTATCTTACTGCATCATAACTCTATTAGTATTATGTCTCAAGAAACCAGTGGGACATATAGTCTCTTACACTCCGTCGTTTAGTGGTACAACCAACAACTTTTAGAGTATTGAGGGTAGAAGCCTTACGTATTGTCTAAGCTCCTTTGGTTATCTCCCAGACTGCCATTTTTCAAAGTAGATCATTAAAAATGCTGACATGTACAATTAAGTGTGTTGTCATGGTCAGTATAGTTTAAGTGTCATGGCCAACGATTTGTTTGCACATTACAAATGCGGAACAAAATATTTTATAATGACAGCGGTCGGGACAGCCAAGAGAATTGACCAGGCAACCACAGGGACATCAGGGCAATTCCTGGACAGTTCTAGCAACTTTTTTTTTTTATTACTGAAAGATTTATTTCAAACTCAAGTCTGTCGTCGTCAAACAAGACCAAAAGATTGCAGTGGTTAAAGCAAACGCAGAAGTTTTGTGTTCCGTCGGGGATTTTTTTTCGTGCTCATATCTGGCTTATTCTACCGCAGTCATCGAAATTAGCAGTGGAGGATCTTCAGTTACTATTTTCTTGGTTTTGAAAGTATTGCAGACGAACAATGTTCAACGAAGGATTGGACTTTCTTTTTTGTTGATTTCAGTTTCAATTTTGAGTTTTCAGAGTTGAAACTTGAAAAAAATATATTATTTTAATCACGTTGTCTGTACGAGGGCGCCTCTCTAAACCCAAGGGTAATTCTTGTAAAGAAATATCGCATATCATTGAGGAGAGATTGATTTCCCTTGGACCGTCTACTGTTTGTCTGTATAAAGCTGCTTGTATTTAAGCCTTCTAGACGTTGGTCGGGGTCGTTCTGAGGTCTTTTGCAAATGGTTTGACAAGAGTGACCACACATACTGTACATGTTCCTTTGATCCTTGAACCGTTACATGCGTTCTCTGTCTCGTCGGTTTCATCCGGTAGCGTGAAATTCACACGGTGTTTTATTATTGGTAGCACCTAAATAATTATTTGAATGGGGGTTTCAAGATGGACTAATCATAGAACAACGCCACATAAAGAGCCGCACGAACCCATTTGGAAGGTGGACAACTTGACTTGTGAAGAAGACCTTGTGATGTCTATTCCACGATCACTTTGAGGAACCGTCTGTTCCAACTCACAGCCTTGCTTCCACCCCACCCCACACCCAGTTGAGTCCTAACCTTCTTTCTTCTTTCCGCTCATTGCAAGACAATGTGAAGACTCTTTTGTCCGTTGTGCCGTGGTACATCATTCTGTGCTGGGAGTGTGTTGCATTGTGCTCATGCGCTAACCCGTCTAGACATTATTGCGTAATAGTCTTACAATACCCTGGTAGTCTAACGAAAACAAGACATCAATACCCCCGTGAGTTAGCAGCACATAATTCCTGAATCAATCTTGATGTCATTGACCAAAAACAAATTAGGTGACTAGAAAATCGATTGGAGTTTTTTAAGCCAATATTTGTGTTCAAATATTGCTTACGTGTTACTGTGAGCCGTTATTTTAAAAGTATGCCATTAATAATTTTATTTGAAAGTAAAGTCGTTCACATGGAAACAATAAAATAACGATGGTATTATTGATATTCTTTTGCGATGATATTGTGGTAAACGACGAGGCATGTTAGACATGTATTGCATGGTTACCAACCAGAAGTATTCGTGTTGGCGTTAACAGAAGGGAAAACATCCTTTTATCTGTCACCACACTGTACCAACCGGAAATACGTACGGAAACATACCTGTACAGGTGTACAGCTTTTCGGCGGGCACCATGGAAAGATGTTATATCAGTAAATAGTAAGGTTCATCATCTCGAGCAGCCTACCAGTCACCCAAGGCCAGTAAGATACTGAGTAATGTTACGCCATGTGCACGTACGCACTAACTGACACGGTGTATGTAAGCATTCATACACACTCTGACTTCAGCCTCACTCGGTGGTTGATCATAAAACCGACTTAAATTTCGTATTAAGTGAGCGTTGCAGCTGAGCATGACACTGTATCATGGGGACAAACGAGTTATCTTCTAAGAAAACTCAGTTTTTCAGTAAAAGAAACTAGCATGGACGTCAGGCATTGACTAATTGACACATGGAGTGCAGAATTATTCCACATGAATGTTTGTTTCTCCTGAGCAAGACATTGGAAATTGAAAAACACGACGTAGACGTGATTTGGATACATGTAAGTTCATTGAGTTGAGTTTGTCGTGCAACAGACCAAGTGTATCAGTATTCTGAAATAATTTATAAAAAAACTAAGTAAAAACGTACAAACGCAATTTTGTAATGATTTTCAAGAATATTTACAAACCAACATTGGAAGTAAAAATGTGTTGGTCGTACGTAGAAAGCAATCACAGTGCCTATAATTCTTAATGTGTGTAAACATTTCATCAATATCCCCTCGTCGCGTGCTCCTTTCTTGCGCCCATAAGTGATATATGAGTGACCTGTAAACCAGTTTGTTGAGCCACTTGGGAAGGTTGCGACCATCACTTGATCCGTTCTTGGTCTGTCGATATGACACAGTTATGACTTGGGGGCCATTCATAATAGTGTTGTTAAATGTTTTAAAAAAATTCTCAAAATTGTTTTGACCCACCCACCTAACCCAACTTTCGAGTTTTAAATATTGAATGGCTTCATAATATAATATATACACAAAAGAACAAAGTAATGCCTTAAATGAACCAGATATTTTAGACCAAAGGTCTCCAACATCAGTAGTTTTCAATGTTTTTTTCAGGCATAAACAAACAACTTTGTATTTTAATCGGGAGTCGAATAATTGACAAGCGGGGTACTTTTTTCTTTCTTTTTCGTTTGTTAATTTATATACTTTTTTTTAAAAACTGAATTTCGATTTACGGTTATTTCATGTGACCCACGATTTTTTTAACACTGACTATTCTGAATGGCCCCTTACATACACAACATTCGATCAGTATGGCGCGAGAAGTGGGGGGGGGGGGTCGTTAAAGACAGATTACTATTAATTTTGCAAGAGATAGACCCGAAGGTGATCGGAAACAAGAAAGAGTAGCTGTCAACGAGTTTTTAACCGTGAAAGTGGGTCATTTACTAATTTCCTACTAAAATTTAATGTGAGAAACGTTTCTACCGATCTGTGCGAAGCTGCGAACAATTTACTGGTTGCCTTCCGCAACTTCCTTCCGTTGACATTTGTGGTAAGTAATCAAACTGCACAGGAACATTTTGAGGGAGAAATGAGAAAGTCTATGATTCATTCGAAATACATTAGTGAGAACATTGCGGTAAAAAGTAATTCAAAGGCGCTGTAGGATGAAAAGCACTTCCAGAGGAAGTTACCATTATTGGCGTAAATATAAAGTTTCAACATTTGTGTTTGTGTTTTCACTGAACGTTTGAAAACAAAGAATGTTTATTTATATTTCACTTAACATTAAACAGCTACCGAAAGTCGGTAGCTTGCAGTTCGTTGAGGAGTAACACATGGGATCAAAAACAACAATGGACACATGGCTTCTTTTTTCATCGTCTGCACAAAACGTTTCTCGGTTTTACTTTCATGCTATGAATGTTCAAGCAAACACAGGGACTACTTATTACATGAAGCGACATTTGATCTGAATTAAAAAGAAAGCTAATTGTGCGTCAAAATAAAATAATGGTAAAGAAGGAAGTGAAATCGCTACCACTCTACTTTCACATCACCGTATAATAAGGACATCGCGTGCAAGTTGTATGTGGTTGTATATTATGTCTGATTGTCTGATTAACATAATCTCTAGTGTCGAGCTGAACATTTTAAAATGAGATGATCTCAAACGGTTTGAACTCTTAATTAGGTTCTGGATTGTGATAGGTAAAACTTGCTATTTAGGTTCTGGATTGTGATAGGTCAAACTTGCTATTTAGGTTCTGGATTGTGATAGGTCAAACTTGCTTTTTAGTTTATCATCCAAAGTGGAATTTGAAAAACGCCATCCGCAAATTCAGTTCTAACTGAGTATAAGTAATTAAAGTTAAAAAAAAAGTGCCATATAACTGCAGTTTGTAATAATTGGAAATGTCATTATCATGGAAATGTCATTATCGATCAAAAAAGAGCTAACGTTTCTTGTAATCCGACATTGTTAACAGTACGTAATTTCAGGAGATATGAATAAACAAATTGCACATTATAGGCCTACGTCTGGCCGAAATATCTTAAATAAAAGGCGAAACATTCAACTTTCTGTGAATTCCCAAACTACATGTCTTTAGGCAAGTATGTCTCTGGTTTTTTTTAACCGTTCGATGTTTTAATCATTTAATATTATATAATAAAAAGTAACCTGTGAAAATTTCATTTCAATGGGTGGTAGTGTTTTTGAGATATCGCCGAAGATCTAGAGCGGTTATATCCACTCAGGAAGAATAATCCGTAATTTTAATGCACAATCTGAGAAAATTTTCATGCATGAAACGTTTCTCAAATTGATATTTTAATCGGCATTTTCTCTAAAAATCTAGACAATTAGGGAATTGCTTCTCAAAATTGTATATGTTATCAACAGCTGAAGTGCTTCTTACCAAGTAAGTTTTTACCCAGTACCTTAAGTGATAGATTGTATCTTTCTTAAAGCTATAGAAATTTGATATTTAAGTAAACATTTTTGGATCAAATTGGCCAAAAATCTGACCTAGCATCTTTAAACCATGAATGTAATTTACCACAAAGAACCGCAACTAGCACTCGAGTTCCAGACACCAATGTCACCTGCAGCTTGGCCAACCAATGTCAAATGGAATGACTGTGAATGCCCGGGTCCTTTGAACGGTCTGTCTTCAGCAGGGGCTGCAAGCTTGAATCTAGGCCACACAGAATAGAACGGCTTGTTTCTCTATGTTTAACCCTTTTGTGCTTTTGTGTATATTTTTTATATAGTCCAACCATTAAAACGGTGCTGCTTTGTAATAATTTGGACTGGGAAGGTTGTATTTTGGCTATTGCTGTATCCATTATGCATTGTTAAACTATTTGATTGTGAAACATTTCAGTGCTGTCATAGGGGAAGATTGCCACGGACAATCCTCCATTTCCCCATTTTAATATCAGATTTATTTTACGATGTTATAATTATGCCGCTCCCCGAACAGGCTCAATACAGAGTTGCTGGAACATGTTCTCCCCATAGTTGTGAAAAGCCAACATAATTTATTTTGAATTGATATCCACAGATTAAATCATGCAGCATCCAGATGTATCAATGGTAGATAAACATGATGACACGGAGCGCCTCCCCGTGGTCATGTCTACTGGAGTGTCGAGTGGCTTGTCGCGACTTTTGCAAGACTCAACAACTGGCCCCTCATCGGTGGACCGACCAACCGCTGTAGAGACAACGCGAGATACGGTATGTTCAAGGTCGATCATCGATCAGTCCATCGCTGCAACATGTCCGTGTCGAACCCCCGTCTTGCTTGATATGTCACGGTGCGACCAGACGGACTTGGAACTTTTAGACTGGCTGAATAAATGTGTCACGCTTGTCAAAACTGTACCGGGGCTGTCCTCCCTACCCGCCGCTGACCGCACCCTTCTTCTGTCTGCCGCTTGGAAGGAGTTAGTTATCCTCTACATGGCACAAAGCCATTTTAACTTTGAATTCCTCATACCCCAGAGTGGCTTGGATGAATTGGCTCAGAAGCTTTCTGGCCCTGGAACAATCCCTATTCGACACGGTCAGTGTTGTATACACTGGAGCTGGATCGAAGGGATTCCCACACTAAGGAGTGTTGAGCAACTCAGGTTTATCTTGCATAAATTCCGGGAGATTCGACCGGATGGGAAGGAGTATGCATTGCTTCGGGTGCTACTATTATTTAATGCAGGTAAGTGCAAGAACTATATTGTAAACATAAATTCATTCAGAATAATGTAGGGACTCTGTATATTTAAACCCAAATGTTTTATTACCTGAATTATAAGAGTGATCCCACCGCTGACACCAAGTTGTCAAAATGACCTGGACCCCTATTACCAAAACGTAAATGTTTCAACCAACCTTTGTAGCAATCCTTTCTATTACCATCATTTAGGAATTTCTATCCTAATTCACTGGATTATATGATTAACCTAGTCATAGTTCCACAATTGTACACATTTACGTCATTGATCTAATTCTAAGACATTTGGTTTAATGGTTTGTGTCTAAGATCTTCGTGGTCTGACGAGCTCTACGTCTGTGGAGGCAGCCAATGAGAGGATACACACAGCGCTGATGGAATACGAGAACACTTGCTATCCGCGTGATCCACTTCGCCTGTCCCATCTACTGCTCTTACTCCCCGGTGTGCGTGGTTTCAGCACTAAGGTATTCGAGAACCTCTTCTACAAACACCTGACGCGAGATCTTAACGTTGAGGGTGTCCTTGCCGAGATGTTGCGAGATTGACGACCATAGCGCATGCTATTATCTAATGCAGAAAACCGCTGAGAACAAAAGTGTGTCGAACAATACATATATACTTACGGAGTAAAGAAATAGACAATAACTTTTTTTTGAAATAACAAACAAAACACTGGAGAGTAAATTTACTCGGTTTTTAAACGTGATTTTGCTGGATTGGGACCTCTGTTGACGTCACATTCCCGTGGTGCCGGGCCG
>CM021543.1:4936331-4950044 GCA_010994315.2 Pisaster ochraceus | reverse complement strand
CTAGACTTCCCAGCCATGACTCAGCCATCAGAACTTGAGTCTGATGCACTAGACATCCCAGCCATGACTCAGCCATCAGAACTCGAGTCTGATGCATTAGACTTCCCAGCCATGACTCAGCCATCAGAACTAGAGTCTGATCATGCTGATGCACTAGATTTCTCAGACACGACACGCCAGTAGCAAAACCTTTATGTATGCACAATTTTGTATGTTCTTACGACCAATGCTTCACCTCATATTTCACATGCAATTTTTTTTCTTTCTGTGAAATAATCTCCAGGTTACATATTTACCTTTCTCTAAAAAACTAACAGTTGAGAACAAGTTCATTGCAATAAATCTTTGGACAAAATAAACACAAGATTTTATTCAACAGCCAGTCTTTCTACATGTGATGAGAACTCAAACTTATGGCTTCATTTTATTATTACTCTTATCTCATTACTAACATTATTCCTATTTATTTCAAGGAGGAAGGTCAATTATGATTCCATACTCAAAGAGTGCTATCATTTCTTTGGTACCTTCACAGACAAATGTGCCCTTTAACTTGAGTTTGAGAATTACAGAACAATTAGTGCTTTTGAATATCACCAAGACAAAGCTTACATCTCTAATATGTGTGTACGTTTTAACCTTATATTTAAATGAAAGGCAAGAGAGTTGTCAAACTGGTCCAGGAATGTTCAAGAGTCAAGCACTTCAAGAAAATGAACTTATCAAGCCCATGTGTTTTTTTTAATAGATTGGAACGTTCAATTCAACCATTACATTTACATGTACATGGCATAATGCTTCACTTTCAATATTCAGATGTCTTATTGACATATACTTACTGACTGGATAGTTCACCAATATCTTGAAATTCAAACTTCCACCAAAGGCCACCATTGCTGCAAGCCACACACGACTGTCAGCCAATAATTGCGCTTCCTTTGACCTCAGTAAGGGCGCTGTTTGAAGTTGTGATGCAAGGGGGTCTATAGACTATTCTGTTAAGCTCCTCCTATCATAAAAACTGCTTATCAACTGCTCCATGGGAACAGGTGTCCATTCCTTGCACCGAGCAACACACAAGTTGCACAACACAGATTATATATATATTTTTTGACATAGAATGTTGTTGTGTCAGACAATAGTTTGGATGCCAAGTTCCATGTAAAATTGGCAAATGCATTAAGAGGTGGAGCTCATAGTCTAACTGTAAACATCACATGACTCATTAAACATGTGGAAAAATTGCTGTTAACAAAATGGATAGCTATGCAAATTACAATCAAAATAAGTGTTTCCATAAAAATAATAACATAATAACACCATTCTGGTATAGCTCGTTATCACCGTATTCATTCTTATGAACTCAACATTTATATAAATTGAACAGGTATCTTTTAAACCATGTTTTTAATGTTGAAATAGTTTGCCAGTTTGACAAGATCTGATAAGTTGTTCATTAACTAAACAGCAGCAGATTGGACAGAGCGGGCAACATACATGTAGGACTTGGGTACAGTGCAGGTTCCTAGCTGATTGGTTCTCCTGAACTAAAGTGTTAAGCTAAACAGAGGCTATACCATGGATACCTTGATATTCATTAGGTTCAGTAAAGCACGTCACAATAAGTTTATCTCTTAGGCCAATGATGCTTGCCTCTGGAATGCCTGCAAAAAAAAAAGTATAAAAGTATATTTTGATTGATGGTTTAATTTATAATTGCTTTTCATCACCCAGGAGTAAATGGGTACCTGTGAGGGCAGAGATGGCCACTACAAATCTTTTAGCTTGGCAGTACAGGCTGTATACTCCCCAGGGAGCTGAGATGGTTTAAGGAATGAAATAAATGGCCCAGTGACCTGGTAACTATGTTCATGTGCCATGAGCATCAACATTGGTGGACACCGGTGCTATATATAGGTGTATTGTTATCATTACAGAAGTTTGCATTAATTTTTCAGGACTCAAATCTGAAAAAATACGGAAAAGGGTTTTGAGTATTTAAAAAATGTAACAATGGGTTTGCCAATTTTGAGGTATTGGTTTGTTTACCTTCCCGAATTCTGCTTTGTGTATGTCATACTTCGCTCTCCTTTAGGGTGCGGCATGTTAGGGCGATTCTTACTCTATAAGACAGACAAACAGCAACATAAAGGAAAGAAACAATCAAACATTTTGAATTGGATAACAAAACCTTGCATCTGTTCCTATAGGGAAAGATACAACTTGGGTAAACTACTTTAATAAGGACCAAATTGGTTGATGAAGAATTGCCCGAGTCTTGACATTGAATTCTGATAGCATACCAAAATTGATTAACAGCTTAAAACCTGACTTATTGTGAAAGTAGTATAAGCATGTATATAACCAGTCCCATTTGATCACATTTGTCAGAAATTGATGACAGAGAGTTAGAAGTCATTGTCCTTTTTGGGGCTATAAAAAAAAACCAAAAAAAAAAAACCCTGAAAGTCAAGAAACAACACAATATCAATTATTTAAAAGTACTTGTTTGCCTACATACTTTATTGGCTGTATGCTGATCTATGGTTCTCAGCGGCTTGCCTAAAAGGAAAGCAAAGTTCATGAATGAACAGTGCAGTCTCTTTGTGCAGTGTGGGATGCCTGGGCACATTAATTAAGATGCTATGACTTCTTCAGATAATAATGTTTCATATCTAAAATGAACTTTTAAAACTACTGCAGCCCAGAAAAATATCCGTTCAAGATTAACAGTCATTTTCTACTGTCAAAATGGCCAAAATGGGGCACTACATCTGAACCATCAAATTAATCGTAACCCTTTGAATAAAAAGACAACTAGAGTAACAACATCAAGTCATGTGATTTGGTGAAAGTATGAAATGTTCCCGTAGACCACCTGTTGAAGATTTATCTCACCATGTGTGCAAATCAACTTCCATTTAATTTGTTTAGAAACAGTAAAATAAAATGAACTTCAACAGGTTCATTTTGATGGCATATCTGTTGTTTCTGTTAAAGTATGGATCCCTTTACAAAACATTTCACAAATTTTACCCTCAATAGGAAAAAAGATAAAAACTATGGTGGTCCAGGAAGGCCATGTCATTTGTCCAGATAAGGAAAAAGTCAACTTTTCATGATAATTTATCTTGCTGAGATGACTTACTGAAACTAAGAAGTAAACTTACCATTGGCATGTCGCTTTGTCAAGGTAATTTAACATTTAAATGTCATCTTAGTGAGATAAGTTATCAGGAAATTTCAACATTTTTGTTTCAGCAAGTCGACTCATCGAGATAAACTGTTACATATAGTCAACATTTAAGTTTCAGAATGGCAACTTGGCGTGATAAATTATCACAAAACTTAGTGGTATGGCTTTCTTGGAGCTGGATAGTAAAAAATATCAACTAATTGGCAGTAAAATATATTTCCTACCTTAGAGTCAGGAGGACCACGTGTCGATGTATGAGAATACGGGTCAAACTGTTTTGACACACCTTTTCCTCCAACACCACGCCCACGGGCACCATGCCCATGGGCACCACGCCCATGACCCTGGGCATCTCGTCCCCCTCTTTGATAACTGCTACCCCTTCCTTTACTACTCCCACTTATTCCCATATCTGAAATTTTCACAAAAGAAAAATGATAAAGACTAAAAGGTGATAAAAGTAAAAAGTAAATATAATGATAAAAGAAAACAAGCAAAATGAGCAAAAAAATATAGATGAAAATGAGCAAAGTTTACAATGAAAATGAGCAAAAGATAAAGATGAAAACAAGCAAAAGATAATGATGAAAATGAGCAAAAGATAACAATGGTAATGAGCAACAGATAACGATAATGAGCAAAACATTACAATGATAATGAGCAAAAGATAACAAAGAAAAATATTGACACAGATGAGCAAAAGATAACCAAAGAAAACAAACAATATAAGGATGATAATGAGCAAAAGATAACAAAGGAATCAAACTAAAAATAACAATGATAAAGAGCAAAAGATAAAGAGCAAAAGATAAAGATAAAAATGAGCAAAATTTCTGGTTAAACATTTGTAAAATTGTTCAAATTGTCAAAACAATTTTAACTTTATTCATACTCTTGCCCCATGCAAATAAATGTTAGTCAATTTTAAATAAACAACAAAAGTCGTGTTTGGTAAACACAAGTGCCCCGCAAACCGCAAACCGCAAACCAGTCCCTTTCTTGACATTTGACCCAAGTGGTAAAAAAACAATAGGCTTCTGGATCCAGAGACCAATCCGCACACCAGTTCATTCTGAAGTTATCACTGGGACAATGGACTTCATTTCTAATCGTATGCCAAGAGTTATCGATGGAACAAAGTGTCTTTGTTTTAGCCATAATGACTTAGGAGTCCCAAAACAACAGGCTTCTGAGAATCCAAGACCAATCCACACACTAAATTTGGAGCTAATATGAGAAGTCCTCTGTAAGTTATGGCTACGACATTTTTTTGTTTTTGCCAAAATAACCTTCAAAATAGGCTTCTGGGGATCCCAAGACAATCCACAAATCAAGTTTGGAGTTGATACGCCCAGTCCTTCTTGGGTTTATCATTTGCACACATGCACAACGCATAAAATTGGCTGGCAAGATAAAAAAGAATAAGTTTAATAATAATAATAATAATAATAGAAAAAGAAATATTTAAAGTCATTGATGAAAATCATGGTGTGGAATCTGAAACACTTGAAAGAGTAATTGTGTAGTACTGGTGATAACACACATTTAGAGCTTGTAGGGATGACACATGGGATTGTTTATGGTTGTGGAGTAGCTCATGTAGGAAGTTGTAAATCAAGTAAACTTAAAACCTTGTGCGTACAGTTCTGAATATTGAACAACATGGTGGTGCCACTTTTCTTTTCTTTTTAAAGGTGCATGTAATACAGCCAGCATCTGATCAATATACAAAGTGGGTTCTTGTAAGCCAAGTGTAACATTCTGTTATTTGGAAATTGAACCCATGTATAAGCCACCATCGCTGAGGTCAACCAATGGAAACACACCACACACAACTCTGACCTCAGTGAGGTCAACCAATGGAAACACACCACACACAACTCTGAACTCAGTGAGGTCAACCAATGGAAACACACCACACACAACTCTGACCTCAGTGAGGGCACTGTTTGGGCTTGTGATGTCAAATTGCAAGGTGTTTATTGCTTACCATTCCTCCCTGATGTATTGACCATTGTGTAGTCAAATGGTTTGAATACTGCAGCCTCTGTATCCATTTGGGGTTTTCTAGTAGAGTCTTGTGCTGCCTTCTCCCGTTTGGCTGGTGGCCTGTAAGTCATGACTGCAGAGTCCAATGGGGGAGCTTTACGCTTCTATTTGGAGATAACACCAATCATATTATAGCTCTCCTATTTGTTCATATTGAAATCAACAAACTTGTAGAATAATATTGTCTGTAATTACTCCATTAAGAATCACTCAATATTCAAAATATGGTTCAACTTGTCACGCTTACAATGCATCCTTGGGCTTTATTAACAAACAATGGTAGCATTGCTTCCATGTTTACAATGTTCATTCTGTTGTTAAGTTCATTATTAATGATTCCTAAAAATGTAACTTTCTTGAATACTCCTTGAGACGTTTTCCCTAATTACTTTACATGAAGACATTTGTACAGACTCTAACCTGTTGCCTCAGTGGTACAGCCTGATCCTCACTGTCAGTCTTAGTCTCACCATCATTGATTCTGCTCTTGTTAGCATTTGTCCCACTACTCTTACTGACTGGAGTCTGTCCTAGAGTAGGTATGACAGGTGTCACCTTCTTGAGTTTCCACATTGTAGGTGATCCTTGCAGGTGGTTCTATAAGAGAAATCTCCATAACATTGCCTTACTGTCTGAAACCCTGGTAAACATGACCCTACTACATCAGTCACATGTGCCTACATATCTTCTGTCTCCATGGCATGATTTTCTTCGCACGCTGCACATTTAAGTATCATAATTTCTAAATCGATTTTGTACAAATTCTTCAAACATTCAATGCTGTTAATACTTCACTAAATGTCAGGACCTAACACTTGTAAGAGTTGTGTGGTCACACTAATAAATGTTGAGTTACTAGATTTGCCAACTAACATTTTCATTTCCCGCTTTATGCATTGTAACACATAGCACTGGCACATTGCCAAACAGGTAGTGGTGAATCCTGTGACCTATTTAAGTGAAGTTTTTTAGAAGTAGCCTTACTAGCCAATCCCAATGTGCATTGTTTTGTACACAGTGCTCTGCAGACCGGTCTTGTTTTCATATTTTAAGGAATTAACAACTCAGTGAAACAGTTGCAATAGTGGACAATCTGAATTCTGTATGATTGAAAAAGTCAGCTTTAGTTTGGTAGTTAAATTTCAAAGTAAAATCAGTTAACAGTCTCCGAATAAGTTGTTTGAAATTTCAATTGCAATTTTCTCAAAACATGGAATTTTTGGGAGAGAAATAGTTCTCCACTTGGTGAAAACATTAATGAGAAATTTGTGACTACTTTGCTAGGAGTCCCTTTTCATGGCAACAATTGAGGTATACTGCAAGGTGTTTTCTTACCTCTAATGAAGAGACCTTGGTTGCTGGTGAACTCTGCTTACTTACTGCTAAAGATAGGGAGATCTTATCTGCCTCTAGTAGATCCGTTTTAATCTGGACTGGGTGCTTGGGTGGAAGATACTGCAATGCAATATCAAGATATCTTTGCAATAAACATTATTCTTCACTTCATGCACTTACAGCTCCTCTTCAATCAACATGATTCTATACAGCCTAGTGTGATAAATAGCACTGACAACAGCTTTCCAATTTGAATATTTAATCAATCTCCATATACACAATTACAAGTTTAACCATTTGTGCAGCATACTTTTCTTTGTAATAAACACAAAAACTACCATTCAAAATTGAGCAGAAAACAATTCAAGCTCGCACACTCCTTATACAGCATGGATTACTCCTTGTATAGTATGGGTTTTGCATCTTTAACTGCAGCAAATTAGTTTTTTCTTTACCAGAGATTCCTACACACAATTGCATTGCTCAAGAATATCATGTACACAATTATTTCAATATTTACAAATAAGGGGCATCAGGTATAAATATAACCTTTTAGAGGGGGTACAATACCCAGGAAGGTTGGGTATCAAATTGAAGCTTATGACTTACTGAGTATAAATATTGCTTCTGAGTTTATCTGAGGATAATCCAGAATACATTGCAGTCATCAAAACATCAAGTGTTCTTTTTTGTTACATGATGAGTCATTAAATCAGCTTGTCATGCTTGTGTGGCAAACTGAGAGAGTCCATACATCCTTTGTATCAGCCTGTGATAGGCAACAAGTTGGTTAACATCTCTACATGTACAAACAAAATAGAGGAAACTTAACAAACCTTATCAAATGGATTGACCAATAAGGCCTTAAGCTGAGCCACTTTCAGCTGCCCAGCTGTCATCTCAGCCTCATTATCAATGTCATTCACATCAAATGCAGTTATGATAGGCTGGGCTGTTCTGCGCTCTACAGAGCAGGCGTCACTACCAAAGAGACTTGAATGATGAGCAACTGGAGTGGGCTGGTCTATCATCCAAATGCATCCATAAAATAAAAGAAATGCTGCATCAGTAACTTAGCTCTTGCAAACATTGATTCATGTATTATTTTGTTTACAAAACTTAAATCTAGTCTATTTACCCTAATGTTGGCTAGTAAAAATATGTTTTATGTCTTTATTCAAAAGAAAGACATGCACGAAACAATGAAAACAATGTTTTATATAAAGTTGAAGCTTGATGGAGATAAAGCAAGGAAGGAATATCTATAAAAAAATTATAATAATAAACTGAAAGCGATCAAATAACCTTTAAAACAAAGAGAAAATATCAAGCAAACAAAATGATTATTTAATGATGTTGGGTTCCTATCCTAAACCAGCCTGCAAGGTGTACATGTAGGTGTAACATGTTGAGTCTCTTATGTTCAGACAGCCGTAGCATCCTCAAGAAGCTGTAAGAACTGCCAACAGCTTTTGCATTTTGTCCATTACATACACTTGTTGCTTTGACAAACGAACAGTTTTTAACTAGAATTATTTTGTCTTCTGGAGACCTGTTTTAAGCGACCAATTAGGCCTGGGGTATTCTTGGAGTGAAAACAGCTAGAGATAAACTTGTGTAAATTAATCAAGACTGCTACAGTTCAACAAGTTATTTCCTGTGGGAACATCTGTTATCTGATTTACTTTATTGAGATGACAGAGCAAACAACAGTCAGCATTGTCCTCACCTGACTGTATTATGCTATTAAGCCTCTCATTACCGAACTGTTTGGACATACATGTATACAATCGCTGAGGATCAAACTATTTTACCAATAAAGCAAGAAGCACATTTTCTTTCACAACAGCACACATGTATTCACAGGCTAGTTTTACAAACTCTATAATCACCCTGCAGATTTCATTTTAGAGAAAACTCGGAAATGAAAACTGTTTGGCTAATTACATTCTCTTTCATATGATACAAAAATAAAAGAGGTCTGTCAATAAACAGCCAGGTTCCAAATCTTACTTTTTTTAAAGTGTGACCAGGATTCTCAAACACATTTTTGTAAACAAAAGATGGCACTCCATATAGATGTTTTGGCAATTCAGATCTTTCCACTTTGAAATTGCATAAAAGCAACTTTTTTATTGGATAGACTCAATATTTCTTTTTCCAATTATTGTAAGCTTGGCTATGTAGAGTGAACACGAACAAAACTCAACAAATAGCCTTTGCGCTCTGGCATAAGTGCTTTTTGTGTGCAATCTTGATCAAAGTCGCCTATGGTAAGGAAAAGGTTAAATTCTTGTGAAGATAACACAGAGACAGACACAAAGTGTGAAGTACTTACTGTGACCTTGACCATCAGCTTGACTCTTAGGCTGAGGTGTAGGATCATGAGGGCAGTACAGCAGTCTGTTTGACACGGCGGGTAATGGCTTCAATGGAAACATCCCTTTCTGCCCAGGTGGGCTAGAGAGTTTTGGAGTTGAGCTCGGTATCTGAAAGGAATCATTATTCAAATGAGGCCCCAGAAAAAATTGTTATTACTACACTTTGAATGAACAAAGAAAGAGGATGCTTTGTGAATTTAGAATTTTTTTTAGATTTCACAAGAAAAAATCAACAGATTCAAAATAACTTTGTTTCTACTTTTTATTGAAAAATAGGCTGACAAAAGCTTCAACTGCCCTAGTTGTTTTAAAACTATTAAATAGTGAAAGAGGAGGCAAAATGCACTATGATATGAAGCTACTAATTGTTTTGATACTCACAACTGCCCAATAATAGTAATAAACAACAAAAACAGAGTCTTGCAAAACACACAAACCATCCAACAAGGCGCTCAACCAATTACACAAAATATAACATTTAAAAAAATTTTATTCAGAGTGTGTGACTGATCGACATTCACCAAAATGTAACCGATTGATCCTTGGCTTTATCTTTCCACATAGGTTTGTGAAAACTGATAGAAAGCGGTGATATCTGCTGCAGATGGGCACTCATGGCCCTGATGTTGACTCATTGAGTTATGAATACAAGACCAATAAATATAGTACCTTGTAATATGCAGTCAAGCCATGCAAGAAAACACTGGGTCCATGCCCTGCTCCTTTGCCCAACGACAAGTGTACCAAGTTATTTTACATGCATTGCACAACACATGGGACCTACAGCTTTACACCCCATCAGAAGGATGAGGTAATAATGGTTAAGTGTCTTGCTAAAGGACACAAGTGTCAATACCGGAATTTGAACCCATACTCTGCTGATTAGAAACACCAGAGCTTAAGTCCAGTGCGTTTGACCGTTCAGTCACACCACACCACAAAAGATCCTTCATACAGACAGACAGACAGACGCAAACAATCCCCCAACAAAAAAAGCAGTGCAAAGACATGACTTCCTTGAGGGTAATAAAAGGAGCCGAACTAGTAGTTTCACATTTTTTCTCAAGCTGCTCCTTTCCAACTCTACAGTCATAAACATGATTCTCACACAGCTTTCAGTAAACCCTTTGTACAGTTGATCTTACCTTAATCTTGCCTTGATAAGCCTTAGCTTTGAGGATTAGCTGATGAACCTCATTAAGCTGTTGTCTAACAAGTGGTGGGATTGGATTGCAACATGCCAAGATACCATGAGCTTCTCTGCAACATACAATTTAAAAACTAGATTGAAAACAAGTTCTTTTTTGTGGTATAAATGTAAAACTTAACAATATCATACAGGTGTAATAGCTGCATTGCGGATAAAAAGACCATTTCAGTTTGTAACCCTACATCACACCAGTATGTGATAAAACTGCATACTCACAGTTCTTATCACACACATATGTAGGGTTTTGCAGCATTTGACTGCTCCCAGTAACTAACTATTCAATTTAAAACCTCCAGGATGAAATACATCACCAAGAAAAAGCTTCTCTGAAATGCAGGAAATGTTTACGAATGACTGATTTGAAATATTAAAAGAGCAAAAATACTTAATTTCACTTCCAAATCCTCCATGATTTTCAGTACTTAACTACTTGTAATCAAATCAAAAGAGAGTTGGTGTGAAGTGCAGAGAAGAAATTGGAAGCCTTCAAGATTGGCCGTTACCAAGAAACCCTAAACATCTCCTGGTAAGACAAGGTGCGAAAGGAAGTGTTGAGGAGAAATTCAGCCAATGGTGACTTCCCAGAGTTAATCAACTCACACATCTACAAAACCCAACTTGCCTGGTTTCTACTAGAAACAGTCTTACGGAAGAATAGGCAGGGTGGGCCAAGGGAGAGATGGGAAAACAACATCATTGCTAACATCACCCTCTACCTGGCATGGTGTATATCACAAGACAAGCAGGGGTGGAGACTGGAGAAAGTTAATCCATGAAGCCAATGGCCTTTTAAACATGGAGCAAGATTAAATAAGATTACCTACATTGCCAATCTTATTGCTTGAATCATTAAGACAGAAACAATGCTACTAACCTTGGTAGATTCTCCGCTATTTGTAACAGCATGTGATTAGGCAGGATATAGCCAGTACTTTCATCTTCTTGTCTAGCTGTACGATCACGCCATTTATACAACAGCTTCAATGCCTCATACTAAAATATTCATCAAGTAAAAATAAGCACAACTCTAAGACACCTTGCACTTAACGATTATCAATACATACATACGTACATACATTCTTATTGGGAAAAAATAGAGGCACACCATGATTTTCAAGGAGTGCAATTTTGCACTCCTCCAAGTTCCTTGTTCATATGTCATGTAAAAGTTTGTAATTAATCAATACAAAATCAGCTCAAATAAAACCTGTTATTATCCCTTTGATGTATTTCATTCAAAATAATTCTCTCTGACATGTCTGGGAACATCCACAAAAACAAGCCTTGCTGATGATGTGACGTACTGGTGGAACAAGGAACGCAACCACAACCTTTGAATTTCATGTAGCATGCATGTACTATTGTGGTCACAAAAGCATATCTTAACATTTCTCACTCCACCCACCAGTGACGTCACATGTAAAACATAATGAACCAGGCTTATCCTGAGCCAGGCTTGTTTTTTGGGGCTGTTCCCGAAGCATATACTGGTTAAAAAAAAACTTAGTGGCCTGGTGTTTCGTCCCTTGCAGAGTCTTTGGAGAAAGACTCAGTGAGGAAGACTCTGCTAGGATTGAAACGTCAGACCACTAAGTGCTTTTTGCTTTTTTACCATACATGTAGGTCCTTCTGGTTGGTAAGCAGTTTGCAACAGCTAATTTTATTTTCTCAAGCATAAATCGGATGAAGTAAATTGGAATAAATTAACAAAGGTGATTACAACAGGTACATGTACACTTTCCGTTGATAACAAACTTTGACATTACATAATGGTCAAGGTAGTCTGCCACACATCCTTGAAGCTTGTCTAAGGAGTGCACAAAATAGAACTCATTAAAAAACAGAGTTTTATTCACAGCAGTCTATGAACTGCCAAGGTGGCATTTATTTGCTTGGATCATGTAACAAAATTCAGTTTTTAGATATGTGTAAAGTTTGGTTCCTTGTTTCTCCAAATGAAGGATCAAGTGATAATGGCCTGATATTTCATCCCAGTAGAGTCTTTCTCAACAGTAGATATTTTAGTATTTAGCCTTTGAGAAAGACTCTGCTGAGATTTAAATATTAGGCCATTACAACTATGTGCATTTGTGGTTATTGGTATTAATCTTAACTAGACAATGAAAATTTCAAAGACTTGCTTCCTTCCTCATAATAATAAATACATTTATTCATTTGTATTGCTCAAATTCAACATGAGTATGTTCAAATAGACTATAATCCAAATGCTCAGAGAAACACTCCTGGCAAGCCCCTTCTCTTTCATAAGTGTCCTTGGTGTTTTATGTGCATTACACAAACCACAGAACCTAGAGTTTGAAGTCCGATCCCAAAGATGCATGCTGGATGTTAAGGAGCCCTAACCATCACTAATCACAGTCAATGGTGCTTAACTTGCCAGTTTCACCACTAGCTCTTCTATTAAGCTAACTGTCACCTAACCAAAAACAAACTCGTACCTGCTTAGCATTGAAAGTTTTCTTGTTTTTCCTCCACAGTGCTAGGTAAGATTCATCAGTGTAGATTGGCTTTTGATATCGCTGTATTTAGACACACACACACACACAAGAAGAGACACACCGTAGAAGGTTTGTTAAATGCAAGATAACCGACAATGGGTATTCATTTCAAATATTATCACAGTACTGTTCAACATTTCCTAAATTACAAGCTGAAAATAACTAACATGCAAACACTATCCTAGAAAAATCCCACCCAAGCAACAATAGTTTAAAAAAATATATTTGTTGTTTCCACTGACACTACTTTATGTCAACTTCAGACAATGAACCACAGAGGGCGGTAAACACAGACGGCCTATTCATCACAAGCCTATGTTACAAAACTCTGCCAACAATGGCAGCAAATGGTGTCATTTTTTGTCATTTATCAAACTGGATAAAAGCCAGAATTCCAAGTAGTTTGAAACAATTCAACCTGTATTAACGACTTCAACTATGAAGTAAAGAGTCTCATCTCTGCAAATGATTCTCTGTGATATTATTTACAAGCTTTGTAGCCCCCATTTTTTGTATTTGCACACCAACGTCTTCTGTTGTTAAATTAATAAACACGGAGTTCCTGGTAACTGCATTAATGTTGCACAGCCAACTGATTGTAAAAAGTTGCTTTAATTTTTGTGTAGATACTGGGAGCCAGTCTAATTACAAGAAAGACTTCTCATTCCTTTCTTGTGATGACCCTTTTCCAAACCCAAGCTTTACCTTAGGCTCTGGCTTAGGCTACGTCAGTTATTTTAAAAACATGAGCTTTCGGTACAGGTTTCAAAAAGGGAAAGCAGAGCCTAAGCCAGAACCACAGATTGGAAAAGAACCTATGATAGACAGAATTATAATTACCCGAAGACAAACTTGTCTACTCCGCTCAATAGTCTGAAGGAGTAGATTCTTGGTCTCATTTCCGCTCTCAATTAATTCATTCTTCATCTTGTGATATATGTACAGGAGATAGTGAGTGTCCTCACGACTGTATTTCAGCATCTCTTCTGGTAAAGGTCTGCACTCACAATAAGGATTAAACAT
>CM021543.1:4910906-4923678 GCA_010994315.2 Pisaster ochraceus | reverse complement strand
CCCCCCACCAGTGCTGAGCCCCCGTCACAGCCATCCGTCGACTTGTCTTGACCCCAAGTTGAGTTGTCTGACGGTTTAATAAATCATCCGTCGAGTTGTCCGAACGGTTGAGTTGTCTGAACCGTCGAGTTGTCCGAACGGACGAGTTGTCCGACGGACGAGTTGTCTGGTCTCCCATTTGACCTCTGGAGTGATGCTAGGGATAGGGTTTGCAAGGGCTGAATATTAATATTAAGTTTAGTAGTTTGAGTGGTCTTGATTTAACAACCTCATTAGTAATAGTGTAATATTAACAACTTCAAACCGAGTTCAGCATGGTCTTTTGCTACACATGTGATTGTGAAATTGCCATACCATGCATACCGCGGGCGTTGATAGTGTGTTTTTGAAAAAATATATATTTTTCAAGTAACATCCATGATTATAATTAATAATGCATAGAGTTGAAACTTCTGAAAATATTTAAAGTTAGTTTAATTTTCATTTTAAGTTTTTTCAAGTTAAACATCCATCTTTTTTTTAAACAAAATGAACCGCTTGTAAGCGGACTAAAACTTAACAATTTTCTGCCGTTTTAATTCGTGTCAAGTGTCAAGTGTCTTCTTCTTGCCCAAGTTCTAGTTCTAAGTTCTAGGACGAGAACAACAGGTCAGCATGCCAAGCATGCAGCAATATTTTAACTCGGTGATCGATGAGTGATGCAGGATCTGCATTGAGTCAAATTCAATTTCATATCCAATATTTCTGTTATATTAAAATACAAACTAAAATTTCATTTGTAATTGTAGGAACAGCATGTACTTCACCAAAATTTACCTTGGAGTATTCGCTGACATCCTTAAAACCTGGAAATAATTCGCAGTTTTCCGATGATGGGTTCTCTGCTGCAATCATTTCACTGCTACTGCCGGTGGCTGCCATGTTGCTTTTAATAACTTACTAAACCTAGACTCATCTGTGTATTATTCGATGCTTACAGAAACTAGTCACCCGACGAACACGCACAGATTTTAGCGGTAGGGCGCCCTCATCAACATTGATCCGCACCAAAGATCGTATAGTGCCGCAAAAACTTCAGATGATGTTGGAACTTGGGTACCGAGAGTGTCATTACCTTACCAATCCATGCAAAAAGGTACGTAGTGACTGTCTGTCAGTGTCACTATCATCACTATCACTGTCACTGTCACTGTCACTGTCACTGTCAGTGTCAGTCTCTATGGTCAGTGTCAGTGTCTTGTGTTATCTATTCTTGTACTGCACAAAACTTATTACTACTATTACTAACTGTACTTTAACTGTTTGTGTTGCTGTTTATTACATGGGACTGGGGTGTTAGTGTTAACTACAATATTATTAGTACAAATGAACGTTGAAGAATTATGATAATAAACGCTGAAATCAGGACAGAGAAGTAAGGATAAGTGTTGTTCTTAATCTTAAAATCTTAAATCTTATTCTTATTTTTAGTATTTATAATAAATTGTATTGTTTTTCGAGTATTGATAATATAAACTACTCTATATTACTAACTATTCTTCAGTATTTACACTACATGTATGTAAGTTAAGTAACTAATGATTATGAACATAGTTTGTTAAAACAAAAGAAACACAAATGTTTAATTTGTACGTGGAGGAAGGGTAATTGCAATGTGTTGTAATTGCTGTTTAGGATCTCTGTAGAGTTGTACTAGTGTTACTGCTGTACTATATACCGGGAAAAAAACAGAAAATACGTGAAATTACCGTAAAACTACTGTAAAAGTAAAACTACTTTCGAACAGTGTGATGGGCAGGAGGGTTTATTCTATCTCCAGCATTGGGCACCTCGTTCGTTGCAATCTTTAAAGTTGTCCTTTAAAAAAATGTGCACAATGTGCCATTTTGTGACCGCGCAAACTTTGTTTCCTTGCATGACGCATGATTTTTTAAAATGTGTGCAGGATAGCTTTGGGGGCAAACTTTAGTTCAGAAATTGCGCGTTCAAACATTTTTAAATTGGCTTGCACGAATTTTTAAAAAGGCCATCTTCAAAGATTTTGCCCAACATTATGAATAAGATAAGTGTCCGATCAAGCAAAACCATGCTGTTTGGCCTGTTTTCAACTTCTCAAAGTATTCCATGCTGTTCGTTCTGGTGCAAGCTAATGTAAAAAAAATAAAACTACAATCTGTGTGTTTAGTGTACTTTCATTCGTATGCATTTTGCATAATCATTGTGCAAAATGCACTGTCAATGCATTGTCAATTGTATATCAATCCCATCTGACATTACGTGGCGACGTTACACTTGCGCGTTGAAGTGTGTACCTGAAATCATCCTAGGGAGGAAGTAGAGAAGTTACATATAGTGCAAACAGTCATAACTTTGGATATTTATTCATGCTTTACCAGTATTTTTGTGTGGTTAGGGAAGTTTTTCTGAGTTTTCCCAGTAGTTTTTGTTGTCTGTTAGTTTTTCTGTATTTACTGGTATTTTTCATTATGTGTGATGATTGCATCCTCAAGTTCTCTTAGAACCAAGGGCTGTTATCATTGCAGACTACTAACTTGTAAATGCTCACAACCAGTACTTACATGTAGTAACTAATTTTATTGTTTTGACTTTATTGCACTTCACCGTGTTCACTCTGCTGACATAATCACTACTTTCATTTCTCTTTCCATGCTCAGCCCATGCTCTGAGGAGTTTGATGATGTTAACAACACTGAACTGTGTTAGTCAGTGACCCGGTTGATCTTGATCAATGATCTTTATCAGTTTTTGTTCTGCAAGTTAGTAACAATAACACACACTACCAGACTGCATAGTGCATGACGGGTTCCAGGAAATTTATTATATTATTTGAACATCTCATTTTTGTGTGAAATGAATCACCATTCCTAATCAAGGCAGCACATACATTTCACATCTAAAAGAACTGAGTCATGGCAAACTTGAATGAAGACCTGAGATCTTACCTATCAGGGTCTAATAAAGAAACATCGAGAGAATCCAGTGGTTTTGCAGCAACCGGGAAAAAGACATTAGATTCAGTTACATCCTGGTGGTCTGGAAGTCCAAGACAAAGCAGAAATGAAGAAGAAAATGAAACGATGCTACCATCATCAGGTGATGCTGGAGCTAAACCTGCTGAGGAAGATGGAAACGGATGGTTTAATCAGGCACAGAAAGATCCATTTTGTCCTACACTGGTGAGTATGAAGCGTGGATTGGGCAGACTGTTGCACATTGCAGGATGCATGACCAGTCTGGTTGATCCGTCTTGTTCGTGGTCACTCATACTTCATTGGCAATATTAGACCTTATAGCTTGGGATTTCTTTCAACTTGAAGAAATGCTTAGAAACAGTGGTAAATTATTAAACCTGTGACCTATCTTGGTTTGACCAACAATGTAGCCCCAAACATAATAAATAATGTCAATTCACTTCGTGTTTTTGGCCCTAGACAAATGCAGCTCAGACAAATGCTCTAGGGTTAAGGGTAGAAAGTGAATTGGCAGTGTTTGTGGGCTAGAACTGACCTACATGTTCATTTATGAAAGTGTCTTGTACCACAGGGTTGATTTTCTTGATTGAGTATTTGTCTCTTTTTCCTCCAGAGCAAACGACAAAGGATACTTGGCTTCATGACTTGTCTGGCAGCTGGTGCATTCTGCTTTGTATTAGCCAGTGTTTATGCTCCGTTTATTGTTGTCAAAGCACGTAAATTTGCTCTTCTGTATACCATGGGAAGCCTGTTTACAATCAGTAGGTATGTAATCCAATGCTGTACATTCAAAGATGTTATAATGCTGGCTTTACTTACACACACATGGATCTTGTGTTTTCCAGTGCCTCGTTTTCATGGTGTTGAGCCTCTAATACTCATCAATAAAAAGATAATGATCAGTTTGAACATCTACATAAACATGTACAAAGTAGATTTGCTAAATTGATATCTTGTAGCTACCTCCCAAGGACTCTTCCCTCCATGCTGGCTTATTGTAGGGCCTTTGATCGAGGAGCACGCTGTGGTGGGGTCCATCCTGTTTTGTACACCCGAGGGAGCAATTGGCATCCTTGGCGAACATTTGCCCTTGAGGGTGTGCAAAAGCCGTGGACCCTATCACAGTGTGCAACAATTGTTTTGTTATACAATGGTAATAGATTCCTCTTCTGTCAATGTCATCTTCAAACATTATTACGACAAAGTTAGCGCAGTTTAATAAGCAAATCACTGTTCACTCATTTAATGGTGCTTTGAGTAGCTGGCACTTACATCCAATCCTACACTGATGTAATGCAGTCTGTTGTAATGTTAGTTCCGGTGGTTGGCAAGCCAGACACCCTCGTAAATGGCTGTGGTCAGTCCCGTGGTCAGTCCCGTGGTCAGTCCCTTTCCACTTTTATTTACAATCAGACCTGCTATATCTCGGTATAACTGTGCCTCAAACCATGCTCGAGGCCTGGACTACTGAATGGCCACCCTTACAGTCTCACAGTAAACCTCCTGATCCTTGTATTGTAAGTATCCTCCATGGTAGAAGTTTGACTGATTTCCCCAGTATGCTCAATATCCCATGCGAGGATTCTAATACTGCTGTAGTCAATAAAATCAAATGGTAACAGCACCCTCTTGTGGCTCAACATTGTATGGTTCTTTTTTGTTTTTAACTCTACAGTTTTTCCCTCCTTTGGGGGCCATGGTACCACATCAAGCACCTTTTCTCATCACAGCGCCTGCCATTCACAGTTGTGTACTTCACCACTATGTTCTTAACTTTATATTTTGCCATGGCTGTGAGTTTGCATTTATTCTAAATTGATCTGTACTTCGGTGCTATCCAGATTGTTAACATAGTTCATTCAAATTTGCTTTAACATAAAATGGCATAAATGGTACTGTCCCTAAATAAATCTAGATGTTCAGAAGACACCTTCTGTGTAGCTCATCACTCATTAAAGTTTTCTTTGTGCATCACACAGTGGCATAACCAGAAGCTGTGGGGGAGGCTTGAGCCCTCTACTAAAAACCCTTGCCCCGCCCCCCACAGCCCTCCCTGAATTGAGATTAAAGACAATTTATCTATGAATATTGATTAGCACCCTATAAAATCCTATAGCAAAAGTTAGTACTTTTGTTCAAATCAGACTGTCAACGTTTTAACCCAATCATAATAAACTACTGGAACCTCTCACTTGATCAGAATTTCCAGTAGTTGTTGTTTGTAAGTTCTGCAGTCAGGCATTGCCACTTCTTGTAACATGTAACTCAGACCATCAGCTCCATATAATGTGCAGCTTAGCACATCAACTGTTGCAACTACATGTATTGTAATTAACTTGTGAAGTGCTGTATCAAGCCCTCCAAATTATTTATTGTCCACACTCCCAAATGACAATTTCTAGTTACGTGGCACCGTATGCTAAATTGAATCCAATTATCATTGGAAAAGAATTGCACATTATAACAACACCAAAGTCTTGAAAATATTTTTCTGCCCAACTATTTCATTATGAAAGCACAATCATGATTTGTAGACTTTTGTCAAAGCTGAATAGAGGTCAAAAAAGCTATTGTAATAATGCTTATTTTTTCCATGTTCAGTGTGGTTTTATAATAACATGTACTTCACGCTTGAATGGTCAAATAATTTGGTCACCAGCGGCTGTTTATGCTGAAACAATTTGTTAATGAGAGAGTTAACGGGGGGGGGGGGGGGTAAGCAATGTCAATATTCTAATTTGGTTTATTCTCAACGCCCCAATTTATTTTTAAAGCACTCTTTTTTGTTTACTTGCAGAAACAAGCAACTATTCCAACCACAGTCTGTGCAATTTGTCAAATTGTTGCTCTTTTTTGGTAAGTTTCAATAGAATAGTATCAGGAGTTCAGATTCTCCTCTGTCAGACATTTGGAAGTGGATAAGATACCTACGTCTAATTACATTTCTGATTATTTGAATTTGTTGTGGTAGTGTTTTTCTTTAATATATTGAGCTTCAGTAGACTTTTCCAAATTCTTTAGAATCCATAATCAATCAGCAAAGAGTAACTTAGCTCTTAAACCAATGAATTCAAGTAAAACCAGCCTGTAAGTCGAGGACCTTGCTCTATGTTTAAACCAAGTTATTATTCTGTATGTTGTTGATCTTGTTACACAATGTGTATACATGTTCGGACTATACATTTGTCAAGCCATGTAATTGGATGAAACTTCCCTTCATTAATATATGCAAACCTGTTCCATAGTCCATCCATTTATTTGTAATTTGTATGCCCCTTTGTTCACTAGGTACATAGTGAGTTACATTCCTGGGGGACAAACAGGGCTCAAGTTTTTCTCCAAACTTTGTAAAGCAGCAGCAAGCAAAACGATATCAAGTGCATTACCGGTGTAGAAATCAACTCAACCATCAGTCTGAGCTAAAAGAATGGAGGCATTTGAGCTTGCTGTGTCCATGGAGATAGTGTTGAAGCTGGCCTACTATATTTGTGTTATTTACTGCCGTGAGTCTCTATTTCACATTCTATCAGCCGAATGTTCCTGGTGTATGTTGAGCAAGTATGTTGCATCAAACTGCTGTAGTCAATGTACATAATAAACTACGGGATAAAAGGAATCATATACAGTCTGTGACATAGAGGAATCAGAGACAGTGAGATTGACTTTATTGCTTCAGAAATATTCTACATGCTGGGAACTTTGGGATCTTGAGCTGGCTTTTCTCTATGTATCGTACAACGTCAGGCACCGCCATGTACATGAAATGCATACATTTACCAACACTAGTTACGTACTGGCTGTGTGCTGATCTGATGACTAGTCTCTCAGCTAGAATATTTACTTGCATGTGTGAAAGAGAAGACATACATGTACTATAATTAACTAGTCTTCAGTGGCATACCATTGGGCGGGGGCGGGACCACCCCCTCTATGCCCCCCAGTGAGATTGGCAAAAATGCACAAATTAATGGTTTAATAACCCAAATAGCCCAACATTAAGTCTTTGCCCCCAACATTAAGTCTTTGCCCCCAACATGAGGATGCTGGCTGCACCAATGCTTGTCTTGCTTATTTTAATGAATCATTATATCCAAAGTATGCCCTTTTTAATGCATATTATATCCAATTATTGCTAAAGATATAAGCAATATTATGTGCATTCATTGTAAGCATTTAAACAGTAACGGGATGAGTCAATTTCTGAAATATTTTACATGTGAAGTTTATGGACAAGTGTATGATTATCATTACCATCCCCCCATGTGTAGCTGTCTCTTGTACTTCTGTTTTGCACTTTCAACAAAGAAAATTGACCTCTGTGTTGCATAGTTAATTTTTAAAGTTCATGGAACATGAAAAGTACTGTTTAAAATTTGAAACCCACTCCTTTGCATGCAACATTGATTGATCACCACTCAATGTTGTAGCCATACTTCCATGTAGCTGAACCCATGGCATTTAAACACCATTGCGACATGCGAGCACATGCAATGAACACGCTATAACGAGCAAACGTTGACATCAATTAAAAAATGAAGAATACCTGTTCAAAATTAAACTCAATTATTTGAATGTCAAAGCAGACAAATGTCCCCACCTAAGGCTTCAATTTGGATTGCCCAAAAGAAAACAAAATGTGTTTGCCTGCTTTTGTCACATGCTCTTATCTAGTGCAAATCAGTATTTCATCAATAAAGCTTGATATAGCGATAGAGAACTGTAAAAAAGTCAGCAATTTTCAGTCAGGTTCTTCAGCGGTATTTTTATTTAAAATTTTGCCGTGTAGGGCCGACTTATAGGTGGCCGTGTAATACTAGAGTACGAGCACAGTTACCAGTTGTGTACCGGGTACCAGTTGTTTCGATATCTGAGTACCGATTCCAACAGCTGAGTACCATATACGAGAAGTTTATAAAGACAAATATAATGAGGTATCAACACATTTGGGGGGGGGGGTAGGACATTGTGTGCTTGTTATTGCCATTGACGCCCACCCCACATACATTTGCGGCTAACACCCCTTCGCCCCCAGGATCGCCGTCCATGCTTATAGTTTACTGAAAAGCTTGTCCCAGGAGAAAGTTCCTACGGAAATCTGTGATTGAAATATTGAAAGAGACCTCCTGTTTCTTAGATGCAGAATTTGTGATACCCTATAGACACACAATAGTACAATGCGTAAGTATGAATGCATCCGGTTAATAACATGCCTGTGGCTGGGTCCGCTGAGCCAGCTGTTTGTTCTGTGTGCTGCCCGTAAATCCACACCCGACCCAGTTGGATTTAAAGGTCGATCATCCCTGCGTGAAAGAAGTGTCCGTATTTCCTCGTAAAAAAGTGCATGTGTGGATGTGGAGAGGGTTCGACAAAAGTATTAGAGAAAGGTGAACAACGCTTTCGTGAATTATCCTGCAGTTTTGGTTACTTTTGAATAAACCGTTCAAGAAAGAATCGAAACCCCAAAGGTATACATGTACACCGCAAATGAATGAAAAAATACTAATCGCTGGTACCATTCAGTTTGACGTCATCACTTCCACTCTTCCATGACTCTCAGTTTGCATATTTCTAATATTGTATGTTCTATAAGACGTTTCACTTTCGTAATATTGGTAGAGTCACAAAGTATCTGACACAGAATGCTACTAATGAGCAGATAATCCAATTGTTCGTAGTTTCCAGACTTGACATGCAACTCACTTGTTGTATACTGGTCTTTCTTCTACTCAAATTGAACGTCTTCAGCGAAATCAGAACTCTGCTGCTCGTGTTATTATCAGGAATAAAAGGTACCCCTGTATTACTCCTATTTTAAAAGAGTTACACTGGTTACCAGTAGGATTAAGGACAAACTTCTGCTTTTGTGTAAATGAACCACTCACAATGCCCCTGCATATATTAATGATCTTCTCAAACCATACCATCCGCCTTGCAAACTCCGGTCTTGCAATTCTAACCTCATTATTGAGCCCATATCCAATCCAATCATTCATGGATATGAATGATTGGATATGGGCTCAATAATGACTGTGATTAAATTGCCTTTAATCACAGTCATTTCCCAGAAGAAGGGTTGGGGGAACAGAGGTATCCTCTCCACTCCCTGAGGATTTACACAAGGTTGAAAAGGTGGGTTTCATGTTTAGATTATCCGACCTCCGTGCCTCTGTAGTACCTCTGACTCTCCCTACGCTCTTCTGAAGAAACTAATAACTGTTTCATGGACACGTTCGTTGACGGTTAATTACAATTTAGTTAATTGGTCATTATGATGCATCTGTGCCCTAAATTCGCTTCTATTTCCTTGGAGTTTTTATTTTTAGTGTTTTTTTTTTACCGTTAAGACTCTAGATTGCAACCGAGGCATTGAAACAAATTGATTGACAATTCCATTTACATGATCATTTCGATGCAGGCATTATGGCATATTCCTTTTGGGACGTTTCAAGTTTCAAATCTAGTGTTGGCGATTTACCCATTCCTGGAGAGTTGATCCAAATATGACCGAGTCTTCAGTTCATGTGGTACACCGTATAGTTCCTGAATTGCTGCATAAAAAACGCTTTCTAGACGCCAAGAATAGAGTGTGCAAGTCTCGTGCGCGTTCGAACTTCCGGGACCACTGTGGTCCCAACCATTGATCTTCAATAAAAGGTGCGTTCAATTAGCTACACTGGGTCGACCCAGGTGTACTCATCTGGGTGATCCCCCGCGTTTCAATTTTCAAATAATGTTCAAATGTTCAATATTATATAACAGATAAATGGTGTCGCACCATTGGTCACCGAAAGTGTTGAACACGTTGGACGTGTCCTATCCCAATCAATTTAATATAGATCAATGGTCCAAACCCATTGATCTCTAGTATTATATAACAGAGATCACAAGTCCCAACCATAAGGAGTTTAACGTGGGCGAGATTTTGTTTCGCCAATTAATTTAGTTTGACGTAGTTTATGACCATGAACATTGTTGGGAATGTAATAGGCCTACTTAGTGCTAAAAATATGAAAGTAAAACCAGTTCAACAATATAACGTAGAAAACCCGAGAATTTAACTTGACCTTAACTTCTGGTTACTGCAAAAACATATTTTGTGCTCACCTCCGATCACAAAACTTTTGTAAACGCTTGGTTTGGATGCGCAATGATATAATCGTCAGATGCTGTAATTGCATTGCATTGCAGTCTATGGTTGTTGATGCGTCGCCCGTTTGGCCATCGCGATTCCGCGTAAAGCCCGGTTCATACTACTTGCGAATGCGAAGCGAATTTTGACGTCACATGGCTGTTTTCGCAGCGAATGTTTCGCAGGAGTTGAACACAGTTCAACTGTTGCGAATTATTTGTTGCGATTTTATGACGTCAAAACTCGTAATGCATTCGCATTCGCAGGAAGTATGAACCGGGCTTAAGGGGTTTCTAAAAGTTTAATACAATCAAATAAGCATCTTTGTCCCTAAGTTTGAATTTTATTTCAGTTTTAATAATTGACACATTGTTTGTGTATTAAGTATAAAAGCTCAAACTAATTTTATAAAATTGTGATGAGTATTTTTGTTGTTCAGATTTTGTCATGAGATATAATTAAAAACAAAGATTTGATTTCAGAATTTTCTTTTCTGCGTTTGACGTGTTTTCTTGTTCCGATACGCGCAAGACTTGCACAGTCTCTAGGAAAACTATATACTCCCTAAGATTCAAACTCGTCTCATTACAAATGGGCGTTTTTTCAATAAAGCTTTAGTTCAGTGCGTTTTTCGTTTTCATTACATCAATTCATTTTTTTTTTCAATGTAAAGTTCAAGTAGAATCGACAACATTTTGTGTAAACAACTTATTAATGTGTTTGGCGGAAGAGTGGAGCTATATAGAAAGGCAAGATCCCTGAGTTTAGTTAGAGGTTGTTAGGTAATTCCGTGTATACCACAACCTGGAGTTGGCCCGTATGATTGTCAACTATAGAGCACTCAGTTCTGTATGTGCAACACAAACAAACAAACGATTGCTACCTCACTGTCAAGTTTGTTTTTTATTTCCTTTCTATGTGACAAAATATTTGCATAGTAAATTTCACGCGCGAAGCGAAAACAGACTCCTTCCTCAGTGCCAAGGAGTAAAACATGATGTGAAAAACAACCCGATGACGTCCTTTTTTTGTCTAATGATAAAGACATCCTATATTTCACGAGGCCAAACTTAACTTTGTCCTCGCGTAAATCCAAAAACACCATCACAAAGGTTGAACAAACCATCGGTGTTAAACCCCAATCTCCACCCTCGGCACAAAATGTATTAATATTTGAAGTGACAGATCTATTTCGAGGTTGTTTTGCACTATGATGTCCGACCAACGTTCTTCAACTCGTTAGCCCCACGTGCGATGCGACATTTCAAATTCGCCTACACAGATTTTGTGTTTGGGGAACTCTTTAAAAGCATGGACTTTCTGCGTAGGAACCAATGTAACTGGAAGCAAAGTATGCGAAGAAGAAGAAGCAGATATGACAAGGTAAGATTCATACTTTGGTTTTAATACTGATACTGGCTAATGGGATTGCATGGTAGTTGCTGTGGAACATTTTCAGACGAGAGTACTCTGCTTCCCTCAAAGTTGTTAAACATACAATGGTTTTTCTACAACCCTTTGGGGGATTGTATACCTTTGGTAATTACTAAAAAAAAAAAAAAAAAAAATGAAAAGAAAAACACTTTCAGAAGCAATGCAGCTGTTGGTAATGTATAACATTTTGAGAGAATTTTATCCAAAGGAAAGTAGTTTTAGAGAGAGGGGGATTAAAAAACCATTCATTTTGAGAAACGTTTCTGCTCAAAACGTTTTTCAGATTGGGGTCACGGGGTACATCAGTATTTCAACTTGGGGCACTTCTATATGATGGTCCATAGAGGACAGTCTCTATCGAGGCTATGAGAAGCTCCGTCGGAGTTGTGAGTTGGTCCGTCGGAGTTGTGAGTTGGTCCATCTTAGTCGTAAGTTGGTCAGTCCTAATTGTGAGTTGGTCCGCCGTAGTCGTAAGTTGGTAGTCGTAGTTCGTAAGTTGGTCAGTCGTAATTGTGAGCTGGTCCCGAGTCGTGAGTTGGTCAGTCGTAGCTGTGAGCTGGTCCGTCGTAGTCATAAGTTGGTCTGTCGTAGTCGTGATTTGGTCTGTCGTAGTCGTGATTTGGTCTGTCGTAGTCGTGATTTGGTCCGTCGTAGTTGTGAGCTGGTATGTCGTAGTTGTGAGTTGGTCAGTCGTAGTTGTGAGTTGGTCTGTCGTAGTCGTGATTTGGTCCGTCGTAGTTGTGAGCTGGTCTGTCGTAGTCGTGAGTTGGTCCGTCGTAGTTGTGAGCTGATCCGTAGATCGTAGTTGTGAGCTGATTCGTCATTGCTAATCGCAGGATTCAAACTCAAGACCCCTGCAGTTGCGGCACTCACTGCTAAGCACAGAATTCGAACTCGTACTTTAAAAAATATTGGGTAAAATTCTTACCTTTTTGAGGTTTAGGATGGAACATGGTTGCCTGCTTGGGCAAAAAAATTCAGCCCTGTGGAATTGTTTACCCAATATTGAGTTGAAATAGAAACAACCATGTTCTCTGCATGACACAGAAGTTAGGTAAACCTTAACCAACCCAAAGTTTACCCAGGACTGTGTAACATTCTTACCCAGATATTGGGTAATTTTATCTAAATCAACACCGTTGCGCTAATCTTTTATCCTTTAGTTTGGTAATTTTTAGCCAGTTACTAGATAAGAAAAAGTACGGTGGGGGGGGGG
>CM021543.1:4845795-4857508 GCA_010994315.2 Pisaster ochraceus | reverse complement strand
CCAGAGGCCAGGTTCCTGACTGCTTACTGTAGAAGCTGTAGCCAGAGGCCTGGTTCCGGACTGCTTACTGTTGAAGCTGTTTTACTACTGATCCATGTTTTACTGCACACAATTGCCAACACTGGTTATGCTAGCTTGCAGCGCTTTACTTTCCCTTTGCTGCTTAGCTTTCTCATACTGCTACTCAACACCTTCTTTTAAGCTGTTTAATGTAAGTTTAAATGGAAGGTTTGTATTCAACTTTTGCTACTGATGGTTTGGTAGTATCTTGTTACATATTCAGGACCATAGACCTTGTGCAACTTTGCCATAATCACCAACATGAGTTCTTTTTTGCCATTTCATTATCTTGACATGGTTGAGTAGACAGAGGGACTACTGGAGCATTAACACTGTCATTCATCCTCAGTTTTGAACAACTGCAACTGTTATATCTCGTCATAAATGATGTCTTATGTCAGGTTTACTTGAAGATCCATTTAGTAATGAAAGTTTTTATTTATTTCTAATCTATAAGTTCTTTTATATTCACAAACTTAAATATCGGTGACTCTACGTGACATGTTTTATAAATACTGCATAGAGGTTTGTGCAGTAAATTTGTGTGAACTTCCCAAAACTTCAGTCTATTTGAAAATTCCTGGTCAGGTATAAGCTAATTAGCTCATCAAGTACACACCTGAGTGATTACATGAGGTCTGATGTGGCCAGTCTGAATCAAGCGACTTTGGCTCTGGCTATTGGCTGCTGCAATTTGGCCATAGCCACTGCCAAAACTATTAATTAAGTAATTGACAGATATTTTGATATGTTCCTGTTATTTTTGTATACTTTGCCTTCACTAACAAAAAAACATTCTTTGGAAGCTTTTATGAACATCTGTTGGTATCCAAATTGGTATGGAAGAGATTTGATTCCAATGTCACTCGTGTGACACATCACTGCAGGCTGGAATTACACAGAGGCCATGGAAGCTGCCCTAGTCTTAGTCTTGGCCTTGGTGCCCCTTCAAAGTTTCCCCATAGACTTTAAGACTATATAATGGAAGTGCCCTTTGCAAATGAATGGCCCCTGGCCCTATCAAAGGTAAAAATCCAGGCTTGTGTAAGGTAGGCCGCCTTCTTCAAATTATAGGGGCATGTTAAATGAGTTTCTAAGTATACAATACAACTACAACAAATAAACTACGTACTCTCATAAATGTATTGTATACATTATCATTCGTTAGTTCATTTGGAAACTATCTTTACCGATTGAAATGTATGGTCAGACACCAACCTAAAATATAATACTTATAAATTAAAAACATTATAAATGCAATTCATAAATGTTTGCAAATACCATGCAGAATATGTATTTGACACTAGTAATGATTATGTGTTGCAGAAACACTGACCCATGCTGGATGTGTAGGACAAGTAGTTTGCTCTGACTTTCAATCTCACTCATCACAGCACTCGCACTGACAAATAAGCCTCCAAAATCAAATACGTACCTCAAGCTTCTTACATTCCACTTTGCCTAAATTCACCCCTAGCCCATGTTTTGCCATCTTCCCCAACCCCTTCCCTTACCCCTCAATAGGGATTGGTACTGCCTGGAGCACCCCTTGGCTATCGTCCATTCAATGTTCTTGATATTATGATGGAGGAAGAAGCCCGTACCAAATCACGTAATTCTAAAACAGCAGGGCTTGCTCAGCAATTACGACTGGGTGCTAAGCTTGGAAAGAACGTAGGTAAAGTACACACCTCCAACTGTTCATTTTATGCACAATGACACTTCTTTCTTGGACCTGGTTGTTTGCACCTTGTATACGTGAGTAACTCTCCACCAATCTTTTACCCTTGTGGTCGTGCTAGCTACTTTTACTTATCTGAATCTGAACAAGTAATTTTATCTCAAGCATGATATTCTTCCTACTTTAATTTCCAATATTTTTTCCCTAGAAAGCAGTAAGATTGTTAATAAATAGTCTGAAAAACCTACTATATGTAGACTGTTGGTCAGCCAAATATATTTTTAAATCAGTTGATAGTGACAAAGCACTGGTGTAGTTTTCAAACGATGATAAGAAGTGCTGTGTTTCCCCATGCTAATGAACTGAGTGAGGTGGTTAAAATTCAACTTACGCATCCTGCTAACTAATGAGAATGTGGCACTCCGAAACAATGTCTTTCCAAGATGATTCCGTCTACACATCCAAATTGTGAGCTCTTGATACATAGAGGTACATACAAGGTGGCAATGTTGGCAAGAAATTAGCAAGTTGGCAATGTTTGCAAAAATGAGCGAGGTGGCAATATTGAAAAAAATGAGCAATGTGGCAGTGAGATGAGCAGGGGAAGCACTGATTTAAAAAATCCATTGTATATATTTTGCAACGAGCAATAAATAATACAAATATCTTTATATTTTGTTCTCTCCATGTGGTTAAAACCTTGTGCTAAATTTTAACTGATTGCTTTCAATGGATATAGTGAGCTTACGCCCTGCGCCCCAAACAACCCAACAGTCACATTATGGTATCAATTCCAATTGTTTTTGCATGAAGAAATTTAAGATGAATGACTTTGAGAGTACAAAAAGCTATGCTGCATCCATCACAAGCCATGCTTAAAGCAGTGCTGCAAAGGGTTGACAAAGCTTGGAGCATTTTATATAAACCTGAATTTCATCACTTTCATTGTGTTGCTTCATATAACATTTTTCAGTTTGCATGTTTACCTTATTAGTGCATGCATCATCCTAACTGTAAATCCAATGTTTGTTGTGACTGTATGTTATGATGGTTGAAAGCACTTTGTTTGCACCACACAGTTCTCATCCATTATTTTATCAAAGTTAAAAGGCGTTTTTTCCTGAAACTGGCATGCATAACAAAAAGTAGCTTGTTCTGTGTGATGTGAGGTTTTGAAGATATGAGTTAAAAAGTCACACCTGATGCATGTTGTAGTTTCACTTTGATTGATGCAATGTTGTTTTCTGCAGTAGATTTACAGTCATTTTTTTTTACAATGGTCTAGAATCTCATTGAAGTTCTGCAAAGAGCATAAAATGTGCTAAACTGACTCATCAACGCACATGCTCTTGTACATGTTGTAGTCACTATGTGGGGCATTCCTTTGTTCTGATAACTTAAGGAAAATGCTATTCTTCAACACTGTAAAAAACACCGTATAAAAAAACAGTGTGTAGAAGTGTGTAGTCCACATGTTGCAAAACCCTGCCTTGAATGGACCTCTTTTGTTCTCAGGTTCACACTTGGTATGCAACGCTTACCCACACACACAATTCATTTAGCACTTTAACAAGGTGTACAATGCATCTTAAATGGGAATGAAACCCTCGTGAACATTACACACACAAAAAAAACTTGTAAAATTTAGTTAAATGTGCAAAATCAATCAAAGCTGATCAACTGATTTCCTCTTTTTGTTTAAAGTTGTAAGATATTAAAAACACTTGATAAAGTTTTGTATATTGTGTATTTTCAACTTTGTTGGTTACTGCAATGTGCATGCCTTTAAATCTCTCAGAAGTTTTGACCCCAAACATGCCAAACCTGTTTGCTACATTGAATTTGAAGGTCATGCTTATTCTTTGGCAGGTATATTTTCTCATGGATTGAGCTCATACTTTGCATGTTTGGTTCTTGTACACAGCCTTTTAATTTTTTTTAAATAAGGATTTGTGCCCAAGCTGTGCTGATGTGCGTATCTGTTATAGTAGACAATTTACCATGGGTCAGTTTGAATTTTTAACATTGTCATAGTTGTACAGGGAGCACTAGATATTAATTTAAATATTGATTTCATCTCTATTGTTGCATTGTACATTGCCTGGTCAACAATAAGCATTTTCTAAATTTCCAAATTTCCAATCACTCTACATATAAGTTCATGTACATGTATGACTCTGTCTGACTGCTCTGTTAATGAAGATGACTTTGAACTGATCTATGAGTATATAAGTTTGTCTTTTGAATGTTATGAGGTACATGTACTTGTACCATATGTTTGATAAATTTTTGAGTTTTTGAAACTACTTTATCCCTTGCTTTTTATTTGATATGATTTTGTTTTATTTTGCATGCTTCACCATAATGCCTCAATCATTTCTATATCCTGGATGCTGGTAAGGACTGATGGCTGACTGATTCTTGCACAAAATTTTAGCATTTCACACACTTTGATACACATCTATACACATAAAAACACTGAAGACATTTGCTGTGACATCACAACTCTTGAATCCTCATTAACTTATTGGCATTTCACACCTTACTAAAGTAGCGTTTTCCATTTTCATTGTCATCGCTCTAGATGCAAAAAGCTCACCTAAATTCACTGCACAGTTTCTTGTAAAACAGTGAAAAATGTCACTGTATAAAAAAACATTGTGAAAAATGCAAACAATCTTGATATTCATGAGTTTATTGTTTTTGGAAAAGCCCAGCGTTTGCTTCTTTTTATTTAATTTTTACCCATGGGAAATGATGTCTTCTGACGTAAAAATTACTTTCATAGTTTCTTCTTACAGAAACAGCTAAGACATATTATTCTCCTGGATGTACCATCAGCAACTAATCAACAAACTGACAAAATATCACCACAACATGCACTTTCTCAAGAATAAAATGCAATAGCCTTTTATTTATCTTTCAAATCACTAGACTTTAGCATATTTAGTTGTAGTTGTAGAGTATTTTTAATAGTAGAATAAATGGTACAAACATGCAACTTTGCAGGTGATTTCCTCATTTGTTGTTTCACAGCTATTCAGCTGAAATTTGAAAAAACCCATGAAAGTCTTGCTCTGCCTGGAAAAATGCTTAAAATTACCTCTTTTTCTGACACACTGCAGTGGCATGTTTGATTGTTATGTCATCAGACGGCAAATCTGATCTAATCTTGTTGATGATGGTATGTTAATTCCCCAACTCTGTTTTGCCTTAATCGTGAATAGATGATCTACCAGATGCAACCATGTTAGAAAAGAGGGACCCAAAGGCATATAAGATCAAGCGAGAAAAGATGTATGGAGATGAACGATTTGCAAGACCAGGTAAGGATGATACAAGAAGTGCCCATTATACAAAACTATAATTGAGACCTAAACATGTTGTCATTACCTTAAAAGTATCAGGCCTGGATCCAGAGTGTCTGAACTGCCCCCAATTTCTTTCTCTTATAAACCTAAGCTCACAGAATGGTGAAAGTGCAATGCCGAGCCTCATTGGTTATAGCATAAATAGTTCATGTTTAGATGCTCCTCTGAAAGGGTACATTAATCTAATGTATAAAAAATTCATTCCCATAATCATCGCAATCCTCCAATTATTATCCCCCTATTTATGTTTGAATATAAGTAGACCCCTGCAGCAGCACTGCTCCTTCGGCCTCTGCTGGTGCATGCTGCCCATCTTGTTTATCAGTTGATCTCTCCATCCAACCCCATAGTAACACCCATAGGATAAATTCCCATGCTTTTTACATTCAGGTAAGATCTCATTTACTACTTGCAGTGATTGGGTATCTACCTGCCATACGTACATTAAGTGTGCATTCTTTAGTTCAGGATGGTGCTTTATGAAATGGCTCAAAATAATTGTATGTTAGCATCTGTAATTGTTTATGTTGTTTCCTCACAGCTGAATATGTGGTAATGGTAAATGATGTAACAGATCCAGCCTTTATGGATAAGCGTCTACCTACCTCGTACTGTCTCGTCAGAATACAGCATCCAAAGAAGTCCAAGAAAGCCAAAACTCCTTCCACCAAAGGGTCTAAGCCTGGCTCGAGAGGCTCATCACATGACTAAACAGATTCCAATCAGAGCAATCAGAAGAACAAAGGATTAACCAATCTACCAGTCAGAGAAGTTGATAATAATCAGAGAAGTTGATGATGATACGCGGCCCTTTTGTAGATCACATATCCAAGTAGCTAGAGCAAGGCTCATTACAGCATTTTATCCCTACATGGTCATCAATAATAATAATAATAATATCGAAGTCTTATATAGCGCACGTATCTACCAAACAAGCTACTCAAGGCGCTGGGTATATACAAACTTTCAGAAAGATAGGTTATTGCAGTGAGGAATTCTGAGACCCAATTATTTAGCACCTTATATAAGGGTTTACAAGGTGCTACGGCGCATACAGCAGCCACAGCCAGGAACACCGGGGCGAACCCCTTCTCTTTTCGATAAGTGCACTGGGTTCTTTACATGCGTTACACAACACATCAGGTATGGTTAGACCATTCCTCCAATTTTCTCAGCTCCCTGGTGAGCATACATTCTCAAGTTGCTTAAATTAGTGGTAAGGGGTTAATGCAACACAATACTATCTCAGCCCTCTCGGGTTTCCATTTATACACCTGGGTTAAGAGAAATAATTCTGTTTAAGTATCTTGCTCGAGGACACAATCGTCATGACTGGGAATCAAACCCGCACTCTGATGATTCAGCCATAAGAACTTGAGTCTAATGCAGTAGACCACTCGGCTAATACCGCGCCAATGCTACATGTGTGTTTAGGAACAGTCTCTGATCAGAAAAGCAATACCGTATCAGAAAACATGATTCCAGATAAGAAAAGCTCAAAAATCCATTCAGCGCTAATTTAATCCTCAGAAAAATTTTTAAAGTCACAAGGTACAACCTAAAGTTGAATCTACGACTTTCCACTACTATTGTAGACTTGGTGTTTGGTTCAAGTGTTGTGAAGAACTTATTCTTTACTTTTCAAACATTTCTCTTTTTTTTTTAGGAAGTAGTGTTTTATACTTGCCAAAACATAATCTTCCTGAGAAAATGTGTTAATGTAATTTGAAATTTTGAGCAATGTACCAGTATATTTACTGAATGCTTTTGCTGAAAGTCCATTGAAGTGATTTTAGATGAGTCTAAATGAAATGTATTTAAAATCTGTTTTTCATTTGAATGAAGATGAAATGAAATAATCCACAGTAATGTTAGAACTTGGTTTTGTCCATGGACAGTTACAGGCTTTGAACGCAGTACATGTGTATTTAGAAATTTAGTGTCTGAAATATATTGTAACAAACTATGGCATGTAATACTTAAGGGATAGGCTGTACTTTGTGTAAATAGCAGGTTATGCTCTTATGATGTTACCTACAAGCCAAATATGATCTGACCTAGTTCTTCTGACGTCATCACACGACAAATCTTGGCTCGCACCATTTTGGGAGACATATTCCCTGTCTGTTACTGTGCAGTGTGTGTGCACATTAGATGACTCCATAATTAGTTCATTGGATATTTGTTGGGGTGTTTCTTTGTTTGTTTGTTTGTTTGTCTGCTTTTGTTTATCCAGCAGTGCCTTCTATCACAAAATTTGCCTGTGCAATTCTCAAAATAACATGGAGATTTCCGTTGTAGACAGATGTAAATATTGATATACATGTATATAAATGTTTAATAGATTTTTTTTATTTTGGGTGAACAAAGAAACGGCAAAAAGATTTGTATTTATTTAGTCTCACTTGTGGTTTGTAACTCCTTGATATTTAAAGATAAAGTTGCACTCTCTCCAAGGTGATCCCTTTACAATGTCACTGCCCTGGTTAATTATCGTAAACCGGGGTGTGATCCCAGGCTATACGACAGTAGCCTATAGACCATAAGAACCTTTGTTCACAAAAAGAATGAACTTGTACATTCCAAGGCTGGTTTAGTTTAATGTCACAGGTTACATAGTCTATTATAATATCTGCTATATGGCTTCTATCTTAGGCCCTTGAGCAAAGTTACAAATAAGGGAATTCACCAACATAATTGCTGAAAAACTTGGTTGTTAGTAGTAGCACCAGCACGTAAATCTGGTGGTTGCAGGTTCAAATGCTTTGCTACTAAATTTGTTTTTGTTCGCCCAAAATGGTTTATATTTACCATGTCAGTTTCCCTCCCCTTGTTGTATTACTTTTGTTTTTTTTAAATGGTAGAGTTGATAAACTACTATATTTAAGTAGCGCATGGTGTGATTTTGTGCCTAAAATTGTCATTAATTTTATGGTACTTTATGTAATGTATCCAGTCTACCTTGTACGTTTTAAAGATTGTGCTTTGTTCAGAAAACTTTAACTGTAACCATGGAGGAATATAAAAGAACTACACTCAAGTCAAGACACTCTGGAATCCTGGATAGTGTTATACAACGTCCAGTGCAAAAAAAATGACCAGTGGAAGCCATTTCGCACTGGTCTCCTTCGCTCAATGGACGCCAGCACTCCTTGACCAATTAAAACACCGTCTCGTTACACTTTCATGTACACAGTACTCCTGCAAATTTGCTATTTTGTTAAACAAGTGTCTCGTTACACTTTAATGTAAACAGTCATGACAGTACTCCTGCAAATTGCTATTATGTTTAACACTGCTGTCTCGTTACACTTCAAAGTACACAGTATTTCTGCAATTTGCTATGTTGACATTACAATATGAACCGTTCGTTTGTCAATCATGTTGTATTTATTCAGTCCGTCCAGACATTTTGTGAAAACTTACCTAAAATAATATTTTCATTGTGATTATTGTATGCTTGGCTTTACTGGCAATAAAATTTAAGTATACATATTCTAAGATATTTCGGAGGCACTTTTTGTATTGTTATCATGTACCGAAGTCATGTGGAAGTTGTTCAGGGGATCAATTAAATTGAAATAAAAAAGATGTTTTTTTTACCCTATGAAAAGTGCAGGGATTGTATTTTTGGCAGTGGGATTAAAGTACGTATTGTCAACTAATTTGATCAATTGTGCTGCGGAAGGGGAGATGATTTGACTGAGGTCAAGGCATAGTGAAAGGAGTGTGGTATATAATCAGTGGTACTGCTAATCTCTTCTCAATGAAGAATTCAATGGGCATAATGGGTGGGGCTTCAGTGGACCGTATAATGGAGAAGGGACTTCACCTGCTAGATATTATTTTATTGGGGATTGTGAAAACATTGGTTGCTGCTGTTCAAAAAGGGAATGCAGCAAAACGGTGACTTTACTTTTAATATCACTCCTTCCCCAAATCCCCATCCAATTTTTTGGCTGGGACGTCCCTTTTACCATTGAGGCAATAATTATACAACCAACTACCTTCCACAAGTTGGCTCAAAGAGTTGATAGATGGCGCTGTTAGGACTAGTGCACTCCTCCCCACAGACCCCGCCCCCCAAAAAACTCTTTTTTTTTAAATGCGTTGGTTGGTATAGGGGGTCGACCAATAAAGTCAAGGTGGTTTGTGTTGGCTTGGTGAGTTTATCGAACGGACACGTTGGATCAATCGAAGTCGCCACCAAACTCTGAAACGTGAATTGTCGGGTAATTGTATGGTTTTGGGTGTAAAAGTACGTTATGTGTGATTTTATTGAAATAATTGAATATTGAGGGAGAAGTCTCCAGCAGTAGTGCAGAATAACCGGACTGCAACCAACAACGCTTTTTCAACTTTGAATCAAAAAAGCTTGATATCCTAGACCTCTAGTGTAGGTAGGGCTAGGCATAGTTCCGTCCCAACTTCAACTTGACAATTGTCCCAACTACATACAGTTGTATACTATAGTTGGGACTGGTCCCAGCTTGGGTGTTAAAGTTGGGGCGTCCCAACTGTAGTTGGGATCGCAGTAAACAAACACAAAGCACTTCCCATGAATAAACAAGTATCATAGTATGAAGTATTTAAGACCACTTTCCCTTGCCCTTGAGAATATTTGAGATTAAATAGAATTTTGGTTTTCCAAGAACATGAACTTGAGAAGGGAAATTAAATGTGTAGGCCTACTTTGACTTGAGTGTTGGTTGAGACTGAACACATGAAACTGTTGAAAGCGTCACCCAGCATGCCATTTGTCGGTGTCAGAATCCTCTAACAATAGGTCTAAAAACACTATTTAGAGAGTTTAGAATTAGAGAGCTCCATTTAATGAGCGATGTTACTACCATTCCAAACCTCCCTCCATCATGATCATCAGTTTGGACATGAGTTTGTATACAGAGCCGAGACCCGGATTTGAAATAAATAATCTTGCACTGATCGCATCATAAAACAGCTTGTGCATTTTGCAATATGTTACCATGGAGCAATAAACTGATAAACTAGTTTATTTGATCCATGATGTTACACAGTAATCTACGCGTGATCAATCACGGTGTCATGTTGAACTTTATGGGCGATCCCAACTATAGTTTGGGCACAACTTTAACACTCTAGTTGGGACATTTGTCAAGTTGGGACGGAATTGCATTAACTCAAAATTAAAAAAAAACATTGTTGGGTCATTGGGTTTTTAGTTTACCCATAAATCAATGATTTATCAATAAATAAGGAAATAAAAGAGTGGGGTGAGGTCTTGAACATTTGTTTAAAACCTTACACATTTTGCAGGGTTGTGACGGTGCGAGCGGCAGAGGGTTGACTCGTGTCCTAGCCCAATTGAATTAGTTGGTCTGTACCTAGCCCCACTTGTGTGGCTAAAGGAACCTCTAGTCCTGGTGAGGGGTAGGATGTCAGTGTATGTTGCACGTCACGTTGCATGCAATGGAGGAGTCCAACCTGGGCAGGGCTAGTCTGTACCCATTTTGCCATTGCTCTCTTTTAACATCAGTCTTACTCTTATCCTAGTCGCCATTACATTGGGCCTTTATCGCATGGCCACGACCCTGCCGGTTTTAAACGGCCGTTTAAGAACTCGTTGCCACTCTTTTATTCCCTTAATAATGTTGGAAAATCTGTGACCTAACTTTATGTAAATTTTCAAATTATGTAAATTTTGTGGAAAGGGTCAAATTGCGAGTGGTGCCAATGGTTGCACATTCACGCGTGTGCTATAATAGATTTTACATTGAATGCCGGTATACATTGATTGCATTACGCGTAAATTAGCGCCTAAGCGTAAGCTTGTGCACCACACGTGTGTTTAAACACTTCTTACCCTGTTTATATCACACATTTAAACATGGCCACGTGATCTCCTCTTGGCCAATCAGAATGGAGTATTTATGAATGTCCAACAAGGCTTGCTGGGGTTCGCATGGGGGATCATTTGGGAAGATTGTTGGTTAGCTCATCATACATAAATGGTTCGGTGTGGGGTTGGGTATGCCAGGGCATTATGGGCATTCATGGGAAGGGGTGTCAGATTCTTACTCAATGGTCCAGCCGACACTTCATTCGTTAAAACCATTTTTTTTTTTAAAGGTAGAAATAGGTCAAGGGCAGTGATTAGATTAAGATAATGACAATTTAAAGTTTCTTTTTGGCACTTGCATGAAATGTTGGCCTCTCAGTTGCATGTTTTTGCCCTCTCAGTTGCATGTTTTTGCCCAAGTTTTCTTACTAGGTCTTACTGTCTTATTTTCAAATATATGCATACCAAACCCCAATATCTGCTGACAATTACAGTAGCCGGTATGTTTTCTGTTGGGTCCTTGTATTTGTGCTCGTAGTATTACACTGTCATCATGGTCATGGCCAAGCTTCTCTTCCCCCAGGGGTAAAAATGGGTACCTGTGACTGCAAAGTAAGGTAGGGTTTGACATTGTGTTTGTAAAAGCCTTTGGAGCATCATGCCAGCCCAGGGCTGTATACTCCCCAGGAAGATTTACAGGAATGTCACATTGACCTAATGACTTGGGCACTGATGTGCTTTGCACTTTGAAGTTTGCTAATAACCTATTTTGTAATGAACACC
>CM021543.1:4831627-4844795 GCA_010994315.2 Pisaster ochraceus | reverse complement strand
GTCCTTGAAAAGTCCTTGAATTTATAGCTATTATAAGTGTACGAACCCTGTATTAATATTTTCTAACAAATGTGTCCATGATACATCATGGATGGACAACTATCATGTTGTATAGTCTGAAGTGCCACTAAAAATGTGTGAATGTAGAAAACAGCCTCTTACATTTTGACAAAATAATGAACATGAAAAAGTTACCTCATTTAATTTTAAGTGATAGCTTGACGAGAAACTGGAAGGATCAATTTTATTGGCCTTCAACTTGCTAGATATGCCCAAGTGAAAAGTGGTGGTACGTATGGGCCTACATGTACGTACGAATACAATTATTTCTAACTCATGAAATTTACTTTCATAATACAATGTGTAATAACGGTCTTTAAGTAACTTGCTCCTTAACATTGCAATGTTTAAAAAGCTTTGGTCAGCATGTGGCAATTGTAGACCAGATGATGACCAAATCTAGAAAGCGATGCTAGGGTCCCACATCATCACATGTACATCCAACTATTTTTATCATGGAGGTAGCAAGTCTAAGGCTTTTACATTGTCAAATTTAACTGATCAGATCATCATTTGAAGGAGTGTGAACTCAATCGTTCTCCTCCGCACTCCTTAATCTTATCCCCGGAGTGTGAAAAGTAGTCCTCCTTAAAATAATTATGAAATGGATTTAACAAAATTTTGGACAAAACCCAGAATTTTGTTGAGAGTGCTTTGATCATGTAACAAAGAGCAAGAAATCCCCCAATTCAATCCAGCGATCCGGTAGATGAATGAATCTATGAAGGGACTTGAATTAAAGCGCACAACAAGTCAGAATTGAAACAATTTTGTTTTAATTTCCAACGTGCCGGAGCTCTACCAACTAATTTCCTTTGACTCATGTGTGAATTTTTTTTTGAGGAACTTTCAAAGAGCTCTCAATAATTTAAAGAGAGCACGATATAAATACAAGTACACCACTGAAGTATTTCTTAAGATGAAGAACTGACTGATTGTCTATCATTGTCATCAGACATACCGAACACGACAAGTCCTTGACTAAGTTACCGTACTCTTTTATTTTTACCTCTGTCATGTCTGTGCCCCACTAAATAGTTGTGATGATTGTATATTGTGGTAACAAACCACAAGGGAAACCTGGTTTAGTACTTGATTTTGAAATAAAGAAATTGCATCCCCTTAAGGTGATCCCTTAGGTGCCGCTTCCTAGGTTGTAGGCCTATCGGAAACTTGGGTGTGATCCCTGGCTACACAGCAGTTAAAAGTTGTATGGCTTCTGACTGGCACCGCCGAACAAAGACACTGACAAAATAGGCAGACCATCAGCATAAAGCTAAATACATGTAGCTCAGTTGGTAGAGCACCAGCATGTTAGTTCAACGGTTGTTGATTCAAATCCCACTCTAGTAAGTTTTTTCTTTGTTCAACCCCAAAGTAATTATTGACTGTATACATGGTATACAGTGTTACTATGTTTTGACTCAGAATTTTATTTGATTGAAAAATAGATTTGTCTTAGTTGTGGTTAAGTTCTGATGTCATCAAGCAGTATAAATGGAATGTACAATGGATTATTTGTTTTTGCTTTGTGAACAGATCCAGCTAACCAGGAAAACAACTCCAAGACAACACAATGCAGACTCTCATATGCAAACGATGTCAAAGGACATTGCTTATTTTGGCCTTGTTGTCACTCGGTGCATATGAAGCTAATGTTATTAGAAAGATGATCAAAGATAAACCAGAGGCAGATCCTAAGGAGCAGAAAGTTATGTCAAATGATTCTAAAGATAAAGACCCATCTGTTGACATAGCACCACCAGATCACATGGATGGTGTCCGGATAATGCGTGGTGGTCAGCTCAATAAGGACTTTCAACAAGAAGTGTTCTTAGGACCTGAGCATGCAGATTTTGAAAACATTCCAGAAAAAGAAGGGAAGCGAAGACTAATGGAGATTTTTTCTATGTAAGTTTTTAGTACTTAAAACTCTTCTGATGAAATTTGCACATTACCCTTCACCCTTCTTGTCAACTTCTGCATCATTCATGTCTAAGTGGATAGATAGACTCATGCACACCTTATAATACGCAACTTTGGTTGGCTATAGACATTTGCAGCAATTGTAGGTTTGGTCATTTTACCCAAGCTAACACTAGACCCCTGGTATCCATAGGCTGCCATGTAGATGAGGTCAAACAATGGACACATGCATTGACCTCAACCTAGAGGGCACTCTTTCAGGGTGATGTCGCATGCAAGGGATCATCTATATACCTGGAATAGGACGGTTACCATGACACCTTTATAAATTTATATTGCATACTGTGTACAATGTGTAGTGCACCTTTTTCAGTGGAGGGAATCTACCAAGTGCCAAACTTTGGAACACCATTCACATCAACATTTCTCACTATTTTCAGGAAGTGTCATTTTACAACATCCTAAATATTTTTCTATTCTTGTTGAGCACTTTGACCTTCCCTTGTAAAAGAGCTTTATAAAGACTTATTAATGTTGATTATTTATCACAACTTACCCCCTGACTTAGCGAAGTATGAAAGACTGCAGTAACACTGCTTACTCCAATCTAGTGTTCCATTGTTGGTTAATATACAGCTGAGTGTATAATACAGGGCCCATTATACTTTGTTCTTGAACATGTTGAAAGGGCAAGACAGATTTTCACTCAAGGCACATGCAATAAGGGAAATGTACTTGAACTTTTCAAAGGGCACCAAGGCAATGACCAGGGGCATGGAGGCAAATGTCTCCATTGCCTCTGTCTAGTATTTGGTCTGATATTGCAAACTAAAGATTCTTCCTTTGTTTTACATGGTAAGATTGATTACTTTTTGTCTCCAGGGCAGACACCTCCAAAGATGAGCTCTTAGATTTGGATGAGTTGACAGAATGGATCTCTCTTCAGACAGAGAAGCATTTTCAAGAAGCTTTAGAATCAAGCAAGAAAATCTTCCCATTAATAGATGCAGATGGTGATGGTAAGTAACATTCAAAGGACTTGATTCCCACATATGAGTCATCTTGTCATTAAGGTTCCAATGTTACCTTGAATCGGAGACAGTTCTGTGTAGATTTTCAATTTCCAGTTTCAGTTGATGAGGAAAGGGTTGAAGTGAAGTAACTTCGAAGGAATGAAAGAATAAATGAATATTGTTCATATTTTTGAACTTCTTAGCCTAGGAGCAGAATTTTTATGAACACTTTGAGGGTACCTAACCTTGAATGATGTGAATTAAAATTAATTTAATCACTGTGGTGATAGTTTATCACATCACAATACAAGTAGACATCTGACAAGTGAAAAGTATTTGAAATACTGTATGTATACATGTGGATCTCTAGCATTACAGTTGATCATTCATCCAGACAGGACTCCTACATGTAGTTGATCTTTCAGACTCTGCACTGCAACTCATTCCAGTAATTGCATCTAGCTGACACTAAGTCTTGCCTCCGCCAAACCAAAAGTTGAAGTGAGAATATTCTCAAAAACATAACTACAGTTCTGTAGCCAACAAAAGCAAATTTGAAAAGGTTCCTATGTATTAAAATTTTGCCTTTTCAAATAACAACATTGGTGATGTGCTACTAGTTGACAGTGCCCTCTTATGACAAGTTAAACTGAGTTAATTCAATCTCAAAATGTTTACAACCCAACTTGACCAAATTTGGCCAGTATTTTATAACATAAACAAAGGTTAAAATCATGAAGAATAAAAAATAACTCAGAAATCAGAAGCATGTATTCATGTTTTTGTGATGCAACAATAACTGAATTTCTAATTCTACTACCATACATGTAGTGTAGTATGGCATTTGATGGCGCATGTCGTGGCCAAGTTAAGCGCACTGGACGCGAGCTCTGGTGTTTCTGATCAGCAGAGTGTTGGTTCAAGTCCCGGTCTTGACACTTGTGTCCTAAAGCAAGTCACTTTGAACCATTAATTTATTACTTCGTCCTTTGGATGTGATGTAAAGCCATAGGTTCTGTGTGTTGTGTAATGCACATAAATTAATCCAGCACACTTGTCATTAAAGAGAATGAGTTTGCCTCAGTGTTTCTGGCATAGTTGGCTGCTTTAAGTTTGCGCCAAGGTGCTACACGTAAATAAACATGTAAAATGGGTCTTATAACTAAACATAGCTCTGCAGTCTGCACACCTGTACACATAAATGTAATGAGCATTTTGGGTCACCTTTCAGGAGTGAAAAATACAATACATATTACTATGAGTAATTCTGTGAAGGCCAAGTGTTTGATTGCGGCACAGAAATCTTTCAGTAAGTGTGTGTTGGATCCATATTGTTAATATGAGTATGTACATGTATGTTTACTATCAGGTGTTATCCACTGGGATGAGTACAGGGAACAGTTTCTCAAGCAGAGGGGCTATGATAAAAATACACTGGAAGATCTGAAAAATGGTAAAAGTGCTTTAAAAACTCACGATGAAGGTAAGTAGTAATTTATTTCGTAATTTATTTATTTGTTACATTTCTTTACCCAGGGTATGACCAAACAGTCCATTGGGCCCTACAAACATTATTACATACATTACTATTTTACGACAACAATTAATAAATTATTCATGAGATAATAAATCCTAATTACCTTGAAAAATGAACCTAAAAAATTGATGTAATTTATGCATTTCAATACAAACAATATTTTACAAACATCTCACTATTTGCTGAGTATGGGTGAATGAAAATCTGCAACAAAGCTTTAGGATAAAGCACAGAGAAACTCGCATCTCGCTCCAGTTTTTATGGCAAGCCAAGTTGGCTAACCTCGTTCATCAGCTTAGAAGCCAAACGCTTACGTGTGTAATGACAGAAACATTCAATACTGACTGAGCATTTGGCGAAGTTCCCAAGATTCAAATTGTAACTAGGGAATTGCAGTTCTCAATGAAACTTGTACATGCAACCTATTCCATATAATTGAACCAACTACATACAGCAGCACTTCTGAAGTTGCATTCCTTCTTAGTGACAGGAACCTTCAGTGACATTAGACTGCCTAGTTTCTTGTATTTTTAGGATCAATAAATTATTAAAAGCTAAAATTAAAGTGTTGCTGTCCTTGACCTGCCTCACCATTGTGTTCTATATATTGCTCATCATCACATTAGAGGATTATTTAATTTACCGTGACCGATGGACAAGGGCTGATGAGGATGAGGATGATATCTTGAAGAAGGAGGAATTTCTGGCTTTTCTTCATCCAGAGCACTGTAAAACAATGCTGAATCTGCTGGTGGACGAGTTACTTCATGACTTTGGTGAGACCAACAAACAAGCCAAAAACTTCAAATTCATTTTCCACAGTATCAATTATCAATTATCAATTATCAATTATCAATTATCAATTAGCAATTATCAATTATCAATTATCAATTATCAATTTAATGTCCTTGCAGGCAAGATACTACACGTATGAGAAATGTAATATTTTGTATCATAATTACCCCATAAACTCAAAGAGTCATGAGTCAAATAACAGCTGCACTAGTTTTTTTAAATGGGCTCCTTTCTTCATATCAAAAATAGGTTATGGAAATTGTGCAGTGCAATCTCCATAAAAAGGCATGTATGTTTTCTTCCGTTGGGCCAGCTGTGTACAAATAGTTCCTGCAGGAAGTCTAGGCTCTGTAGCTCTTTTGTAAATGTGACGTCCCAGGTCACATGGTCACATGGCAAGTCAGCTGACATACATGTAGGTCTCTGAGGATTACCTTGGGTCTGTCAGCAACTGCCATCAATGCAACATTTATGGACATGTATGCATACTGATATAAAGTCTTGTGTAGTGCCAGGGCTGTTCATATATATTTAAGCCAATTGTGTATTCATAAATTAAAATGTACCCACTGCAGCTGCTGTGTCTAAACCAAATGTTCATACATAGTCTAAAATGGGCTGATTGCCTGGAATGCAAGAGTCACGTGTATAATTTTTGAGATGGGCCCCTTTTTTCATACAGCATACAGTGCATTCTTCATGAAATTGCATGATTTTATGTTTTCTTCCATAAAATGGCTGGCTGGAGGCCCTTGTAACATATTGCAATATTAACTGACAACTTGGAGGCCACCAACTCAACTGTGTTCAAAGTGGACTCTTTGGTTCCACAGGAGGCTTTTTTCTAATCGGTATTTTACTGTCGCAGAGAAAATTACATTTACATGTTATGTATGTGGAGAATTGAAATGTGAGCGTCCTTTCTTTAAGTTGCCTCATGTGACATGGCTTTAAAAAGCCTGACAGTATAATTGACAATATCATTGACAGTGCTGGTAAAATCAGTAATCTTGCTCTTACACTACATTATTTGCAAAAAATTGTAAACTGGCCATCAGCTATTTTTGCATTTATGTCGTAGGTCCTTTTGATTAGTAACATCTAATTTATATTTCCTCACTTTTTGCATAGATTCAAATGGAGACAGTAAATTATCATTGTCTGAGTTTGTTTCCATGCCAATGATGGAGAAGGAGGAACTGGAGAAGGCAGCTGAGGATGATGAATGGGTGAAGGAGAGACTTAAAGAATTTCGGGAGAACATGGATCTAAATCATGACAATATCTGTGACAAAGAGGAATTAGAGGTGAGATTTAAAGCCATAATACATTTGCTAAAAGGTCATCTTGTAGATTCAACTACTCAGGTGGGAAAACAAAACCCCAAAAACTTACATGTATGAATACATTGCGTACACAATTGGCTTGGATATATCTGATCATCCCTGGCACTACACAAAACTTTATATCAGTACACTTGCTACACTTGCTTGCGACCCTCTCACAATCTATTCCAGTATTAAGACAAATGTGTTCAGATGTCTTCTCTCTTGAAATTCGTTTTATTTTTCTTGTAGGCCTCACCTCAAGAGGCCTTGAGAAGGAAAAAAGATCGCTCTGATAGGCATAGATAATACATTTTTGACATGTGACTGACAATTTCATAGACCAAATCAACATCAATTCATGCACTAACACTGCATGAGTGCAATGTGATGGTGAGACATGTATGTGTTGTATTATAAAGAGAGTGTTTGCCAATTTGTTTAAGGAGGATCCTTTGCTCTCACACGTCACAAGTTAATACCGTTGTATCAGTCATGTTTGGTACAATGGTTTGTTTAGTACATATTTTTTACATGTTTTTATCATCCAGCTCCTGTGAATCCTGGATTCAGATTGGCCAATAGCTTTGTAATATACATTCCATAATATATTTCACCTTCTGACATGTCTGAATAAGGTTTTAATAAAAAAAAGCAAAGTTTAGAAATTGTAAATTGTAAATAATTTCTCAAATCTTAGAAATAAACGATTTTTGTAAAAGCTTACCTTAAGTTTTGCTTCAAGGTTGACCATACAGAACATGCAATAAATGGTTGATTGTCATAGTCTCTGAAGTATACGCATTCAAAGTTGAGCAATCTGCTGCATTTAGTAGTGTTTAGTAGAAGTACGGTACCCAAACATGCCAAACTGCATGAAACTAGGGCATCGTCGTTTCCATGCAACATTACGTAAAATCTATGTGACACAAGGTCTGTATTCTGCTAAGTAAGGAAGCATTCATATCCCGATTTAAAATAAAACCTACCTCAGTTTGTTAGTGCAGTCAACGCAATTTGCGCAACACAGTTGGCGTAAATTTGCATTTGACACTTCGAGCCAGATGTTAAAGGTCGAGTACTATTTCTTCATTTTCTCTTAAGTTTCCAGATTAATTTTTTAACATTTATTACATTGTTAGTTTTAAATGTGATCAAGCATATGGTTGTAGGGGTTGAAAAGAGTGATGTGACAGAAATAAAAATCCCACAAAATTGCACCCATGTTAATTTCCAATAGCTGATTGTCTCAGAGGTGTCTTGAAGCTCAATGGTGACCTTATCATTGCGAGACTTACACGGTCTATAGTGACCATGCTGTATTTATCTTTGTTGTTTATCAAGGCGTATCTAGACCCAAGGAATCGTCAGCATGCTGAGGGAGAGGCAAGGCATCTTATTGGCAGTGCAGATGACAACGAAGATGGTAAACTATCACCAAGAGAAGTTTTGAGGAACTACTTTTTATTTATAGGTAGTAAACTCTATAATTATGGAAGAAATGTCCATGATGAATTTTAAGGCACAAGTATGACATAGAGCTGTGGGTGGTGTTTGTGAGCTATTGGTCACATTAAAAAAGTTACTTTATTTTCATTTTGAATTTTGAAAGCTGCCCAAAGTGTTCATTCCACTCTGGCAAATGTTTGTGCTGTCATTTAAAAATATGCATCATATTTGTTGTATGATGTAAATGCCTTTTGTGCACAATGCATTCTGGATTGAAACTTTGTTCTTTATTGTCTGCTAGACTGGAACATAGCCCAAGGTGAATTGGTCTCAATTTATTGCTCATGAGATTCTGGAATTATTTTCCACCATTTTCCAAGCATGCATTTGTGTATCACTAAAATGCAGAACACACCTGCTTCCATTTTTTAAATATTTTGTTTACAGTAGAGTTCATGGTTTCGCAAGAAAGCAGTTCCATTTGTAAAAATCACTGCATCATGATAAATGTGTTCTATGACAGCGCTGTTCAACCTTTTCCCAGCCAAATTAAAGGATATTTGTACCTTGCAAAAATACTTCCAGAAAGAAGGCTTCGGTTTGGCTTCGGTTTGGCTTTGGCTTTGGCTTTGGCTTTGGCTTATACCCGCCTTTTAAAGCCCAGTACCAAAAGCACACATGGATCCTAAGCTGGAATCTGAGCCATAGAAAGGCCTTTGTACAAATCTAAAAAACAAAACAAAAACAAGTTTTGGAATCGAACACATCTGTACGTTGTAATACTTTGTGAAATGACCTCTCAGTGTGTGGCTAATTTGCTTGATCTCTAAATGAGTGATTACAGGTTGAATTGAATGTATCTTGAGCTATTTAAATGAACTACTAATTATAGGTCATTCGTTTAAAAACTACCAATGCCCCAATTTTGGGACTGTGTATTGGTAGGGCTGATTAGATTGGCTTTAGTTATAACCCATTTATATAGACCATATGCACATGACGTCATTTGAGTAGGGCGCCCTCGGCTAGAGGTCAATAGAAGGTAGCTCATTGGCTCATTCTGTGCGTCCCGTATATGTAGCTGCACTGTCCATTGTTTCATAAGTTTTACTAGCTCTTAGATGAGAATGTGATGAGATTGTGATGTATAAGGTCCATTGGTTACAACACACCACATGACCTTAAAATGACCTTGGTGAAAGTGCAAGTTTTGACCAGAAATTTGGGGCTTTGCAGTTGTGTATGCCTCGACTGCAGTCTGTGTTTTTAGAACTGTTAGTTTGTAGTAATTTACAGCTGAAAATGCATGGCATATGTAGTTAATATGGCTGTATGGGGCAATGCTAGGGTTAATAGCCACACTCTAAACAAACTGGAGAATTCCGTTTTGTGGTTTATTGTCCTCAGATCTTTGTTAACGTAGCTGCAAATTTCTTTTTTAAACATAAGGAGTAGATTTTGGAGTTATGGCTAATCTTTGATTAGAGTGGGCTAGTTTGGGATTGGTTGGCTGAGGATTGTTGGTTATTGTGATTTAACGCGTTAGTGACATTGATGTGTCTATGACATTGCGATATCCCTCAGTGTATGTTACGTCTGATGGAAGTGTTGAATATGCATGTATCATATTACATGTACTTGTATACTTTTGATTTAATTGGTTTGTTTCTATGTTTAACATTAATGATCTTTAGTACCACCTTGGAAATTACCTTTAAACCACCTGTACGTCTAGATAATGTATATGTGTATGTACCACCTGTACGTCTAGATCAAGTTGGGTTTTTCCCCTTCTTCTGAAGATGATCTGAAGATGATCAGAGCGGACTTTGTTTCACCATCAGTTTTCAGAACCACAACTCATAGAGAGATATTTCACATACCGCCACCGTTTTCTCGAAGAGCCACACAACTTAAAATGACAAATTATTGACTTCTACAGGAAGGGGCCTTTATCTGAATAATTTCATTTTGCATTTTCACAAAGAGCCACAAGCCCAAAAATGTATCGTCTGATTGTAATACATTGCAACAGAAGAGCGTAAAATGTAGGTCAAATGGCTTTTCAGGTTTCACGAAGAGCCATTTATGTCAGTGTGCGCGTGACATGCACGCCCCTTTCCTTTGTAAAAACATGTTATCCCATTGGGTGTTGTGTTGGGTGTTGAGAGGTTAAACTTTTACAGAATCATATGAGAGGTCGGTAACTGCAAGCCATGACTTTAGTATTTTGCAGTTTTAAGCCAAGCACAGTGTAAAATGTAAATCTCAATCAAGCATATGGACACAAGTGGCTCTTCGTAGAAATGGTGTTGACCGACGAAACATAATATATTCTCAAACCATACAAGATAAGCTATGGATGGTTGATTTCTGTACTTTCATCACAAACTTGTTTTCTTGACTCAGTCATGTCAGTGGTTCAACATTCAGAGAATAGTTCTCTTCCTTATCCTGTGTCTTCATTTGCCAGTTTGTCATGAAGCTCTTGTTAATTATACAAGATGTTAAATATGCATATATCGTAAGACAGTGTAACCAGTTTGGTATGTTTTTCATTTATAGGTAGAATTGAGTAATTATTTGTGTGTCATCTTTTAATCCAATGTCAAATGATGTGCACTGTGCAATAAGACATCATGATTAAAGCATGTGTTAATTGAATTTATTGTAAATTTTAAACATTTCAATTGAAATACAGTAAACTTTATATTTTGCATTTTGTTTTTGATTAGTCCCAACTTATTTGCAAGTTCATGTCATTTGTTTCCATTTGAGAAAACATGAGGGTTTTATCGTTAAATAAAAAAACAAATAACTTTCAACCGAAACCCTTTCTTTTGATGTAGTTGGATTAATGCAAACATGTAAATGTTAAGTAAAAAAACTTCTAGAGGTAAATGCAGTCACATTATAGAAACACTAGATTTAAAAACAATAATGTATATGATCCGGGGATTTAATTATCAAAATCATTCGGAACAAAAAACCTTGAATGATAAATTTTACCCTTCATGTATTCCTCCTACAAAATACATGTCCAATGAGAGATGACAAGACAGTTTGAGCTGTTTTAAATAGTAAATAATTGTTTATATATATATTTTTAGTTACTAATTGACCTTAGTTTCTTCCAAAATTTTAAGAAACATGCCAATTTTTGATAGGCCATGTAAAAGAAAATGGTTGTTTAGCATTCTTCCTTTTTAATTTATGCAGGTCAGAATGATTTTAACAATTTTATTTATTCCTTTTTCTTTCTCTCCAGTAATTCATTAAAATAGAACAGCCGCAATGCCTGCACTCACAACACTTGTAATCATGGTAATTGCTGCAAAAACAGGCTTGCACCCAGACTATGTGTATGTACCACAACAGAAAGAAAATGAAGTCTGGTGCATATGATGAGTACTGTGCTACTTTTTCAAGTCTTGGCTCCAAGTCACTTATTATTGGTTGAATTGTCACTGCAACAACTGTGGGTGATGACATTGATATGTAAACAGTCAATTTACCCAGCCTGATACTGAGCCAACTGCCAAGTTTTTTTTGCAGTTCTACAGTTAGTGTTCATAATAGAAGTAAAAAAAAAAAATGTAAGGACGGGCATTTTTGTAGTTTGGGTGCGGCGCCATGGAACGCTAATTTCAAATACACTTTACTTTCGGTGTTCGATGTTTAAAAGCAATGCAGTAATTGTTAAATGATAAAAAGAATGTTATAAATTTAGAATATGAGCATTTATTGGACTGTCTTTAGGATGCACCAAGGCCAGGACAGTTTATTTTCTATTAAGGCCTGGTACATGAATCATTTACACGTACATACATACTTGTGTAAGGTAAAATGTCTGAAACTTCTGTTTTGGTTGATAATTTTCCTCTGGTAAAAGGCTCCCTTTTATGAATAAACAAAGAGCTTTACAGCTAACCATGGCAAAGTCGAAGGTCACTAACTGCAATGACATGCTTCTTTGGCAATATAAGATAATTCAAGGACTTCATGGTCTCTATTTATTTGTCACAGGTCCAGAGGCCTCCAAAATACATAACTTCTTAATTGTGAAAAGCTGGTGTGTTAAAACACAAATGACATGACTTTGTATATTTTGGCTTACAAACGTGTACAGTTTATGTACAAAACTTGTATTTTTGAACACAGAAACTTTACAATAAACTCTATTGAAACACTTCTTATAAAGAATGACATTTCAAAATGATTTTATTAAAATGGCAAGAAAATTCTATTAAAATGGCAAGAAAATTCTACTAAATTTCAAAAAATCTGTTATAATGGCAATCTATTTGGCATGTCTACAATCTCTTCTTTTGGCAAGAGAAAGTGTGGGCCCAATTGAGGGCCCAAGTCAAAATACCCTGATATACATGTGTATATAAATAAGGACAATAATAAGGTCATGATCTCATTTTACACAAGTTATTCCAAACATTGATCTTCATGCAGCAGTTTGTTGATTTGCTTTACCCGAAATAATTGCTTACTGCATAGTACTTTAACATGTAAAAATACACAATAAAACTGTCATAAACTCTACTATACTACCGTAATGGTTCATGCAAAACAAAACAATATTAATAAAATTCTTAGGGGAAATAAAAAACTGCACTGGTATTTTGAAAGTTTCTTCTTATGAAAAGATTAAAACACTGGAAGCTTTATCAGCTACTACTATACAGTTCATTCTCTTTGTTTAGCACTCTGAAAAAATATATTAAGTTACAATAAATTCTAAATGCACAGATGTACACGTGCATATTTGAGATATTTTGTGACTGTCAAAGGAGCAGTATTGGTTATTAATACATAAATACAATTGCTCTGTTTTGGCTTGAAGTAAACATCCAAAACAATTAGTAAATGAATGACTAAATTTGGCAAATACAATTAAGCATTTTATTAACACATTTTTCCAACTGGCTTGACGGCCTGATGACCTGTGGAGGATCATTGACCGCAAGCCAAGGTGGGAATGCACTTTAATGATACGTGATAGTCATTGTTACATTTTGTGCATCCCTTTGCCTTATGTAGTTTCATCATAG
>CM021543.1:4798213-4810518 GCA_010994315.2 Pisaster ochraceus | reverse complement strand
GTTGAAGCGTGTTTTATAACACGAAATATCAACCCAGAAAGCACACTCTAAAACCATCTTTCGGGCCTACTGCAAATGAATTGAGTCGTTATAATGGTATTTGCCCCAAAATGGTTCAACTGTGTTTTTTTTTAGAGGTGTTGCCATCTTGGGTCTTGTCTATTTGGGGCGTGTCGTGTTTTCTAAAATGATTGAATAAATTGAAGATGTAATTGTTTGCCTCAAAATAAATCAAAGAATTTGTTAAAACTGTAAATAACACCAGTTGTTGCCCTTTTTGTGGGCCGGGCAACGGTGTTGATATGTTTCATGCTTTTATAACCACGAGAAAACTAAACTTCGTGAAAGTGTGTACTATTGACAGATGAGAGTCATTTTACAAATTCCACGTTTATCAATTGTTTTCTTTTCTTGAAGTTGGTGTACGAGCTGTCCAGGGACTGAACATTTCTGTGAATCTGCTGCTTTGTTTGGCTGCAATAATCCTGATCGTAGGGGTCGCTCAGGTAAGAACGTCTCATGTCAAGCAATGAAGTGTTAAAGAAAAAATTATGTCAGCAATGCAGATTGCCACCTCATTATAAAGGAAAACTAAGAAGTCATGTTGACATGGCCCTTCGTGTATGGACGGTGGAGTATCGTGACCGAGCGGTCTGGTGGTCCATAATTAAGTTCTGATGTTGTAAAAACAATATTGAGCGCTTGTATAGATGAGACGCCCATCGGGTGTGATAAAGCGCTGTGCGAGATTTAACGGTTATTGTTAATACACTCTTTGTGAAATTTTGTACAGTTTTGCTGTGTAGGCTAAATAAACTGCTGAGTACAAATGTTGTGTAAATTGGATAAAACAATTTTTTTTACCCCTCACTTGTGTAAACTACACAAGGAAAAGGTAATTACTCGGATTTGGGTAGGAAATCAAATAGCTTAACGCCGAGATTCAAATCACTAAAGAAGTAGGTGAAACAAAATGTTTTGAAGTTCCTCAAGCAGTATAACTTTTGCACAGTAAGTGGTAAGAAGTAACTGAAAATAAGGTAAACTGCTCCGAATGGAAACATTTTTCCTATGATGCAAATATCGCCGCATTGTGTGATAGGCCTACCCTTATCTGTGTATGTTTAAAGTGCCTCCAACTCACTGCAACTCCTGACCTCCATAAACTCTGCATTGGTTTTTTGATGACGCGTATACGAATCCGGTACTATACAGGTGTGAGACAGTCTCGTGCAAGAGCATCCACCTCGGTTAATTAATAATATCCCCTGCGTAATATATATATATATATACATAGCTCTACAGAGAGCACTATCGTCCAAAATGTATACTTTTCGAGAAGCACAGTATATTGTAAACAGTTCAATGTACAAAGTTTATCGAGGTTAGGAATTTAGTGTTGCAATTATATTACGAGACATTCCTTAATCACAGCCGACACAATTGCTGACGCCCAAAACAATTTTTTTTCGCCATAAATGAGTTGTCGTATGGACTCTGACCTAAATGGTAGATCCAGCACATTGTCATGTAAATTTCTCACAATCATGGGCGTCATGTCAAATTCGGCAATATCGAGTTACCCAAAACTAAATGAACAAAACGAATGTAAAACAATTTCACATGAGCTTAATTAATATCCCCTTCATATTTCTGCTTGATTGAACCTAAAGCATAGGCCTACTTGAAATTTGCAGGTTAGTAAAACTCATAATAAATATTGGTGGATTTTCTGAAAGTCCAATTAAAGATCTCCGGGTGCCCGGCAGTAAGGCGAAGGCTTTCGGCCTTCTTCGAGGCACGCAAATTACGTTTTGTCCCAGAAACATAATTTTTAGTTGCTAGAATTATCCCCATAAGACTTATGTTCCCTTTCTCATTCAGAGTTTAGCCTTCCTATAATGATTTATGTATTGTAAAAAATGATCAAACTTTCCACGCTCAGTTTCCTTGAAACACATTTTGACACATTTTAAGTGCATATGCCATTTTTCCAGTCACCGGAAAAGGGGCGTAAGCAATAAAAGGTATAACAGCTACGACAATGGCATAACCCCCTTCTTCCACGCACACCTCGGCTGTGGAGAGTTTAGTAAACTTTAGTTGATGGTTGGGAAAAGGACAACGGTTAACAAATAAAAACAAACTGCAATTTCTGTCATTGATAATCTTTTATGTCTTATTTTATTATTAAATTTGCAGAATACTAAAGGTATGTTGATTCCATACATAGTCTGCCAGAGCCTGATCATCCTCTTTTATGGTGGTCTCGCAGTTTTAGTCATCGTTTATCTCTGTGTAAGTTCATATCTTTATCCAATTGTATCTTGATTTATAGCAGTCAGCTCTAAAAGTGTTAAAATTGATAAATTTAACTTAGCTACTTTTCACGCATTGCCTCGAATTACTAAGAGAAAATTGTAATAATATGCTATGAGTGTTTTGATTCTGAGTCAAGATGACGTAAAATAACAAAATCTGCGGTAGGTCCCTCATTGGAAATAGATGCACATTGGGGGATCTAGACATGTGCAATTTGTGATCATTAATTTCAACCAACCTTAAAGCACGTTTCCCCGAGATTTTCGTCCAATGAGATGCATCGGCCTAAAGATTAAAAACAAGCCTCAGTGTGCTCCTAATGTGGAAAATCTGTGCAGTTTTTAAACGTTAACTCAATGAAATAATTTCGAATCTTTACATTATGGGAAAGCTCAGAAATTGGAAAGTATACTTCCTTTTCGCTGTGTGCATTACTTGGATCGATGGGCAGTTCATCTGCTTGGGGCAGTCAGTAGCCCTACTGGTTTGTGAATGATTCAATTAAATTCACTGTTTGGAAAAGGAATTGCATGTGGATAACAGGTGTGTGTTGCTGGACGAAAAAGAATATTTTTTTAATGGAGCTTTTCCGTAATGCCTTTGCAGACACAATGACCAATTGGGTATCCGTGGGGAAGAAAACAATCACTGGTTATAAAATGTATACATGTACCAAATGTCTATATACAAAGAAACAGTGCTAACATATGTTGTTTAAAATTGTCAAAGTTGACTCGATTGGTATTCGAAGACCCCACAAATCAGCCATTACTATTTCGATTGCCACGATCAAAATAATGCCCGACAAAAACCGTTATTGTTGTTTAAAGTCTGACCACCCAATTTTGATGAATTTTCACGGGTTGTTTGTACGGCCGTGTTTATTTACAACTAAAGGATGGAATTTACTCCCAAAAGAGATGTATAACGTGCTTCCCATCAATGTGTTTGAAAATTAGGTCGGAGGAGATTTCAACTACCTAAACCTAGAGCCTCCTTCTGGTGTGGACCTCGTGGAATGGGCGAACGTTGTCAGAGCTGTTTACATCAGTGCTGTTGTCATCTACGTCCTTCTCGAGTTGATTGAGGTGAGGCTGCACAGTCCGGGATTCAGTACAGGTTAGTCATGCCCAAGCGCATCTGCTTTACTGCCACGTTGTGCCTGCAAGATGGCTCTCGACCAGAATGTCGTGGTAAATTATCGTTGATGTTCCAGAGCTCATGGACTAAAGTAACTTACCGTGTCATTCTCGTCGAAAACCATCCTGCTGCACAATGTGGCAGTAGATCAGTTAAATATGCTCTTGCGCGTGACTATAACCTGTACGGGAACCCACCCCCACCCACACGCATGTTTGTGAATCCTGTAAATCGAGGTCTTCTTTATATTTTTTGTTCTCCCGACTTGGTTTATTTTTTAGCGACGTCCCCAGTGGTTTTGTACACGCAAGCAAAACGAGAACATCCTCACTCTGTCAAACACCCGGATCCCTTTGGTTAAGTCCTCGGTTTCAATGGGCAGACACGCACACGCACACAACCTGAAGGCGACGCGTAAATAAAATAACAAGTCACCGTATAAAAGAAAAGAAAAAGACAACAGAAGAAAAAAAGTCGTTGCATAAAAAAAATCGCCGTGTAAAATGTGCATTACAGAAGATCACATCAGCGTGCCGTGGCCACACCTCTCTTCACTATAATAGCGAGTATACGCCGTGCTGGAAAAAATGGAACGGTGAGATCGATCACTCCTGAGAACGACGTTGTTATGACCCTGCCGTCGTGCAGTATGGAAGAAGGCAAACTCGGGCTTAACATCACCCCTTCATAAACTTATATAATAATAAGTAATCAGCATAATAGCATTAGGGCAAATAGTTGTTGGGTTCTAATTTATTGTGGTAAATGTTGACATTTTTCATCTTTAGTTGCTGTGTCTTTTCTGTGTGATATCGCAATACCAAGAGCTTAGAGATGGGCGTGGGCAAGGGGTGAGTATTCAAAGGCATTGTGGGTAATTATGTGTGTTTAATCAAGGAACGGCTTCAAAAATGTGTATTTGTGAGAGACACGGGACCAATGGTTTACATTTTTTGAGACCTCAAACACAGACAAAAACAACGAAAGTAACATTCCTCTGCTGTTAATAGTTAGTCAGCAGATTGCACATCTTCAACTCATCTCCAATTCGTGTTAGAAAAACCCTGTCAAAGAAACATTGCTCCCCATCCAAAACACATTTTCAATTGGGGGGGGGGGGTGGTGGCGGGGGCTGGAATATCAGTGACTTGCCTGACCGGGAGCCCATAATTTGAACCGGTAGGCCTACATGGTAGGTCTACAATATAAACACAGGGTCTATTCCACACAGAGCTATAGCTCCATGGTTTACTGCCAATACACATATCAAGCCAACAGAATAACATGCAAACCATTTGAATTTTCAGCTGCCACCACCAGGCACTACAATCATCATTCAGCAGCAGCACAGTGGGTTTACCACCGACCTAGGAGGCTATGCAGCACCAACCTACAATCCATCAGCTGCACCAGTCGGCCAAACGCCTCCATCGACCTTTGGTGACCAGGCCGCCTACTACTCTAAGTCTTGAATCATAAGCCGTCCGTCTTACAATAATTCTACACCGTGTGAAAGCTTTGTGTTCTAGGATGGGAATATAATTATTTAGAAGTTTCGGCCTGGTAGCCGAAACGCCTATTGATTTCGTCCAGATTTTTTGTTTTTTTCCCCTTATGATTCTTAACGGCCCTATTCCCATACGTTTTAAACTCGGATTTTGTTATGAGATAATCTTATACCAATGTCCTATCATTACAAGTTATATGCCATATCAAAGCTTAGGTCATGAAATTTAACATAAAACATAAATATCTGAAAATATAATTAATTAATTGACTTAGTTATAATGACATGAATATTTAATTAGCCAATCTTGAGACCACCATATCTCAAAAAAATACGTCCGATCATCATTTTTTGTTTCCAGTTATGTACTTGTTGGGATACTGTGTTTTGGGGTTAAAACATCGAACGACGTCATAAGCATGACATCACTTATTGCTAATGCCTATTTTGTACAATATACATTCCTTGCGGGCGCAGACTTAAACAAGTTTATTCATTTTAGCCTATCACATTCCAGTTGATTTTACGATAAGTTCGTGCTCTCTCAGTGTGTGTTAAAAGACGCTGTCTCACTAGTGTAGCATTCTGTAGGTACGTGCGGTTAGAGCTCGTTATTGGAGTTGCTGTCTGACAACATTAGATTAACATGTATGACCATACAGAGCCTATACTTATTTAGTAGCTGGTAGTCAAGAGCAAAATCAAAAACATTGGTAATACATTGATGTTTAAAAAGGGAAGACAAAAAGGATACAATTTATTCCGATACATTTTAAATTTTGAAGGAAGTAATTTGGTCTATTGCAAATAAATAAATAAATGAAATAGTCTATTTCGTATAATGGAATATCTAAATAAATCAATCATTATAGACGATTATTGTCTGTTTAACTGTAATTATGCCTCACTCATGCATCAAATTCCCCCTAATACCGTATAGCTTAATTTGGTTGGACCTTGCTCTATGCTCATACTAGTATAGTAGCAGATCTGATAATCGTTCCTGTGAGGTCAACGCAAATTGTTATACAATTTCATCAGCGGTCTTGGATGAGGCATGGATGAGATCGGTGAGGCCAAACGAACGTCTCCATCTCCCTTGCGGCTATATAAACCGGAGATGCTTGATGGAAAATGTGGTTGCTCGCTCAACAGGTCTCCCAAAATTGATGTTTGTGATGAGAATGAGGTAGCCCCCCCGCCCATCTTGATTTCTTAAGCCTCCGGAGCACAGGGTGTTGAGGCAGGACCCCTTAGTTCATAATTTGATGTCATTAGCATGGTGCAAAGGGGACGATAAATAACTTAATTCAAATTGCCATGCAATTCCCCCTAGTTAATCACCCAATGATTGACTAAAAAATAACAACCAAAAGAGGGCGTTTCATACAAAACGCTAGTACCCAGACTGTTACAAACGATTAACTACAAGACTTGAATAGAGCACCAGTTAATCTAAATGAATCGAGAAAACCTGAGGTCAACACTGGACGGGGCTGTTGGATTTCAGTGTAGGGTTTTAATGGAAAAATGGGGAATAAACTCTTTATTTACGTACTTTTAGTAGGCCTTATTATTGAAAGCATAAATTGTGGTTCATCACATAATTCTGACCCATATTCTGTTATCGGAGTCAGCAGAAAAGCTAGTTCAAATGAAATAAAACAAGCTTACAAGAAGCTGGCACGGCAATGGTAAGTGAAGATGATGTCGTCCGTTGAGACTGAACGAAAAGGCGACAAGTCATTCTCATTGTCAACACTAATTTAAAAAATGTTGTTAATGTTATTGTTAATGTCATAGTTAGTGTTATTATAGTAGTAAAGCAATAGTATGCTAGTAGGAGTATTAGTAGTAGTCCCACTTGTGTGGCCAAGGGACAGGAAACCTGAATCCTTGGCCACATACACATGACCCCTATTTTCGTCAGCTCACCGATTAAAAAATAGAGGCGCATACCCTAAAAGAGCGGGTCGGCCGTTTAAACCACCTCATTGTGTTCACTTACCTCTTAGCTTGACCTGGGTGTTTTGGGTGATTACAAAAATAACAATTTCAAAAGATATTTCAATTAAAAATGTTCAACTTCTTCCGACATGTCCGAATTAGTTTTCGCGACATGCATTTTCATCATTATTTACAAGTTGTATCCACAATCTGAATACATAGTCCCTTATCAAATACTCACAAATAATTGTAAAAAAGATGTAAACTTGGTTTAGTTAGTAATCTACTTTTATACGGCTGGAAGTAAAACTAGCTCCGAAGATCACGAGGGTTATCCATAACCCACGTGACCTTCGCTTTTTGAAAAATGCTTTAGAATGGTAGTTTCTTTATGTTATTTTTTTAGCAACTGTTCTTCTCCATTCCTATAAGACCCTTAGAACCATGGTGTACATGTAGTGTATTTTGTAGCCTAAATAGCCCAACGAAGCTCTTGTGTCGGCTTAATGTAACATAAAACATTGGCAATGAAACCTTGCTATGTCATGTGGTTGATGACAGTAAAATTATCAGTTCTCTTTGTTCATAGATATTGAGAAAAAGTAAACAATTTTAAGAAAAAGTTTGAACAGTTATTGATCTTAGCTGAATGCTTTGAACATGTTGAAGTAACACCTGCGCAAGTTTTAAGCTTGCCCAGGTGTGTCTACTTTGCGCTCAACATCTCTTAGTTTAAAACAAGCAGTGTTAATTTTTGTCTGGAAAGATGTAAGGTTTTGTAGAATGTGATGATTGTAATCCTTGTCCCAATGGTCCTTGGAGCAGGGACCATCGTGGAGAAGGTTTAGGATCATTGCAACTAATGTGTGTAAAGCATTTTGGAATGAAGAAAACTACGTACATGTAAACGTCTAGGATAATTAGTGTCAGACACAAGGCAAGGGAAGTTATTTTACAACAATTGACTAAGGAGAAAGTGCTAGTACATGTACAGGAAGATGTAAATTGACAAATGTCACATTGTGTAGTTCTAGTTTGTGTCTACATGTGCTATGTAAGGTCTCATAAAAACCTAGGACAGGCAAAATAGTAGAGGAAACCATTCCGTAGTAAATGTACATGTACATCTTGGTTCAAAGCGTCCTTTCAAATGTAGTAACTATAGACTAGTTGGCATTATCGGGCATTGCTAGCACATGAAATGTTTGTATTTTGTAACTCTCCTTGAAAATTTGTCATGTTGGTGATGCAAACTACAATAATATTAGATAATTTGATAAAATCATAATAATTATCCTCTTACCCTGTACATAATTTCAGGCATCCTGATAAGAACAAAGAAGATGGCGCTCAGGAGAAATTCATCCAGATTCAGCAAGCCTATGAGGTGAAATAATTGTGTGTTTTAAAGTTGTGATGACTTTGTTCAAACCCTTCATACAAACATGTACATGTCATACAGTGCCATACATTTAGGCCTACGGTTAACTGGGTATCAGAGTCATGCATAATATGGCATTGTGTTTTGTTTGTGATTTCATTTATGGTACACAGATTTGAGCTTTATCAGAGTGACTTTTCTCAATGGCATAAAGTGATAAGGTTTTATCAGTGGCAGTATTTATTTTGTAAAGTCCACTGAATGCACTCATCCCATGAAGGAATGAGTACAATGTACTTGTCAGTTTGTTGACCCTGGAAGTGTCCTGTATTAAGTGTAAGGCCAAGTTCAAAGATGACTTCCCAAACTTTATTTTGGTCTCTAAATAATTGCACTTTCCCACAGGTTATTTTTGACCATCATATGTGGTAAGTTGTAGTACAAAAATGCATTATAAATAGGATCGATTTTAATCAGCCTTGTCGATACACAGTGCAAAAAATGGGTCGATTTAAAGGGGCATATTGCCTTCGCATAAGGCGCTTTGAGCTATAAAGGTGTTTGTTATGAAATGAATATGGTTGGAAAGGTGTTTTAAAAGTGGAATATTATGATTCACACAAATATCCCTCGAAATTGTGTGGTTTTCCTTTTACTTTGTGAACTACATACACGATCTGCCCATGGAGGTAGAAATTTCTACCTCTGTGGTCTGTCTTTGTTGAGTAAAAAAAAACATTGGTTCTACAAAATGGTGGACTGTGTTAGTTCATAAAATAAAAGGAGACTGGAAAACCACACGTTTTTGAGGTATATTTGTGTGGATTTGAAGGCAACATATCCCTTTTAGGTGGCCTGGGCTAAATTTCACAAAGAACCAAGATTGGTTTTAAGAGCGAATTAATCTCAACTGCTTAGCAAAGTGTCAATCAAACTTAACTTCAAAGTGTGATGTCCCAATACACATCACTATGGTAACACTAATACTAACAACTCGTCTTTCAGATGAATCTTGGTGCTTTGTGATATGGAGCCTTTTGACTGCTTAATAACTCTGCATTGCTTAACTCAAATCAATGAACTACTTGCACAGTAAACAATCTACAATGGAACAAAGCTGACTTGGAGAGCAGAATTCTGCAGCGGCATGTACTTTTCTAGCATTTCCATGCCTGATTCAAAACCTTCAATATAAATGCCTTTGCTTTTGTCCCCTGCAAAGATACTTTCGGATGAGGAAAAGAGGGCTGAGTATGACAACTTTGGTCATGTGACTTCAGGCAACCAGCCTCGTCAGTATCATAACGACCACTTCCATTTTGGTCGGGGATTCGACAACTTTCAATTCCGGTTCACCAATCAGGGTTCATCAGGTTTTGACCCTCGTAGGGTCACCCTTGAGAAATTTGAGAGTGGTATATTACCAGAGAGTCATCACAAGCCATTCTTGTTGTTTGTTACGGGTGATTGGTGTTTCAGTTGTGTTAGGGTTGAGGGTGTGTGGAATGAGGCTGCTGCTGATTTAGAAACACTTGGTAAGTTATCTTTGTAAATCACTTAAACTGATATTTGAAATAAAAAAGTCATACCCCATTAAGGTGATCCCCTGGCTGCTGCTTCCCAGGTTGTATTGTAAACTTGAGTGTAATCCCTGGCTACACGGCAGCTTACGGTTGCATGGCTTCTGACTGGCACCCCCGAACAAAAATATTTACAAAATAGGGAGACTGCCAACATAGGGCTAGATTGCTCAGTTGGTAGAATGCCGGCACGTTAATCCAGAGGTCTTTTTGGTTCCAGTCCCACTCTAGTCAATTTTCTTTGTTCAATATCAAATTAAATCAATCAACATGATCAAAGTCAATTAAAGCAAACAATTGGCGCTGACAATCGGTTTCTATTTTATTTGTTCAATGCTTTTCTATTATTCTGAATAGCAATGAGTAAGTTCCAGTGAGCACCGTTTCTGACTGGCCAAGTTGTATTATGGTTGTTGTTTGTTGAAGGTGTCTCACAGTAACCTAAAAGAAGATGCGCTAGGCTAATCTTTTGGATGCAAAAACACTCTCACACCTCACTATATCTTGGATAATTTCAATAATTTCACTGACTCCAACATATTGAGTTGTGCTGCTTGTGCACATGGAATTATTAAAACAGTGAGTCAGATTGTCTCTCTTCACTTCTAGCAATTCGTAAACGCTGTTAATCACTTCAAAGTTCTGATGCATTGTGGTTAGAAAATCAGACAAACAGGCTGGTGATAGACCATTCTATTGCAGCCTCATGCTTATGGAACTGCATTCCTGTCCTAATTAGAAACTCAGAAACTAAGGCTTTGAAGACCAATCTGCCAATCTGTGACTGGTTTGATTTGTTTTATTACCTTTAGCGCCTTGTATCCTTTGGCAACAAACAATAAAAAATGCATTTGTTATTATTACTTTTTCCAATGGAGTTTCATCAGAATGGATGTACAAAATTAATATTTTATCAAAAACAAAAAAGGGTGGAATTTCAAAAAAAAAAAAAAAAATGAAAACTGCAAAGAACTCATGCTTGTATTGAAAAAGTGCAACTGTTTACACTACTAATGAACAAGAATATTTTATCCACTTTATAGGCACTTGTTACAAAAATGATCGTACATTTCAAATTTTTAAAATACAATCAAGGTTTCCCATTGTTTATTTAGTGTTCCAAATGTATATTTGATTTTAATAACTCCACAATTTCAATATGAGTGTAGGTATTGGCATGGGAACAGTTCATGGAGACTACAGCCGTCCACTGCTGAAGAAAATAGGAGTTTACCAATGGCCGTCCATCGTTGGTATCATCAATGGCAAGGTTTATAGCTTCAGCAGAAATCACATCAGTAAAGATACACTCAAGGAGTTTGTACAGGGTCTCCTTCCATCTGATGTTGTATCAAGAGTAAGTTTGATGCTGAATAATCATCTAGAATAGTTTAATATTAATCAGTTAGGTTTGAGATTCTGGACATTTTTACAGGACCAGGCAAGTAAGCAAAATGTTGTTGAAATGAAACAATGACTAAAAGACAATGAGCATGGTGTTATTTCACACTTGGGTTGGTTGGAGTTACAATTTTCTTTCGTGATTCTGCCATTCCTAGGCTGACAGCAACCACCAATAAATGGTCATGTCATGCTGGATTCTCACACTCACCTCTATGCTGAGAACAATGGAAATAATCGTAGCTGGTTGAGAATGTTGAGTGTCGTCAATTCACTCTTGTCGTCCCTAACTGTCTCAGGCCAATGAAGCATGACACTAAGAGTACTACACAATGAACCTTCCCAGCCTGTGTCCAGAATGTCCATTGACACACACAAACTGCATGTTGGGACATTCTCAACACTGGTTGAGAATGTTGAGTATCGACAGTTCACTCTTGTTGTCCCTATCTGTCTCGGGCCAATGAAGCGTGACACTAAGAGTGCTACACAATAAACCTTCCCAGCAAATGAATGCATTATGTAACAGCCAAATACATTCTTGCCATTTGATTGGAGGATTGTTGGTCACAAAGCATTCACAAATCAAACTATTATATGGCCTATACATTATAAACTGCTCTTTTGGTTATATTCACCATGCATTTTCATCCCATCCTTTTTTATTATTGCACGCTTAACCAAACCATGCACTACACACAGCAGGACAATGCCAGAATACAATACTGTATAGTTGTAGAGTCTTACATTTGTACCTCCGATCAAACGACAAAGATCTGCTTACAATAGGGGTTACACATGACTATATAAAACAAATAATAGTTACGTTGCATTTTTGCAATAGAGAGAATGTTTTCATTTGCTAAAAGATGTAATGTGTTGCATTCAACTAGGCTTCACCTTAGGCCTATTGAATGGAAATCTCCATCTTCAACTCATATATTCTCATCATTGCAGTCATAAACTCAATTATTTGTATACTATTGAATTTATCCAACACAGAATGTTACAAGCCAGTTGCTACATC